>VXBC01001044.1:202344-215712 GCA_013399945.1 Ploceus nigricollis
CCCCTTCTTTCTTCCTTTTTCTTCCCTCCTCCTTCTTTCCCCTTTCTTTCTCCTTTCCTTCCCCCTTGGCATTGTTCTGGAGTTGATTTCACCCCACAGATCAATTTGTGCCTCTGTGCACTACCCACAGCTGGAGTTTCTCGCTCCATTTGATTAATCCCGGTGGTTTTTCCCCTTCCAGACATCTCCAACCCCGGGCAGGTGCTGCTGAAGAACCTGACGCAGATGAGCACGGGGCTGTACCAGTGCGTGGCCACCAACGAGGCGGGGCAGGAGAGCTGCGTGCTGCAGGTGACGGTGCAGCGTAAGTACCGCCCTGGGCAGGGAACCCATCCCAAAAACCAGGGCTGAGGGCCAAAAAGAGACAGAGGAGTGCTGTATTCCAATAAAGGGAGAGGCCATGGGGCATTCCCCTGAGGTCTCTCAGATTTTTAGGGTACTCAGCCTCCTTTTTATCCCAATTTCCCAGCCACATTTCCCTCTCTCTTCCCCATTGGCTGAGGTACTTGAGAGGTTCAGACTTCCCAAATCACCTAATACAGACCCCTTCTAATGTGTGCCTCCCTTTTTCCTTTTCCTTGTGTCAATCAACATTTCTAACAGACCCAGACATCTAAGGTGATAAAACCATCATCTGGGCTGCCATTCCAATCAGTGGAATTCCTATGGAATTTATGGTTCTTCCCATTGTTTCTTTCATCTCTCAGTGTCCAATTTTATTTCTCAGCAGACCCAGAGTTTGTTTGCAAAGACAAATCTCTCTCATTCTTTTCACCCATTCATCAATAGGATCCTTCCCTTTGTTTCTTTTATCTCTCAGTGCTGGGTTTATCTCCCAGCAGCCCCACAGTTTGTTTGTAAAGACAAGTCCCTCACTCCTTTCACCTGGAACATGTCCCTGCTCCACAGGGGACCTGCTGCCTCCCAGCTCTCCCACCTGGAAAATTCTGTGCTGCTCCTTTGCCCTTTCATACTTTAATCCCACAAAGTAGCTCTTATTTATTGCATTTTTGATTCACACAGCAGCCCTCACCTAAAATAACATCACAACCTGAGCCCAGATGATGGTTTTATAGATGTCTGGGTCTGTTAGAAAACTTGATTTTCAGAATGATTCATGAAACACAAGCAGGGAAAATGGTAAGTTAGGGGTTCTTCTGGCTGGAGTGATTGCATGAGGTGACTCTCAGGTATGAATTCTCTCTGTGGGTATTCCACCACTCCAAATTATGTATTTGCTGCACTCAGGACAGCAAAATAGCTAAAGGCAGTTGGAAAGGCTGGCTGTGACATGGACTGATTTGCAGAATAAAAAGTAACTTTTGACACAGTTTAATCGGGTTTAGCCATTTGTGTCCTGAACAGCAGAGGTCAAGATCACCTGATTAACCCCACAGGGGTGTGTGCAGCCCTGGCAGGGTGTCCTTTACATCTGCACACCAGGAAAAGGGTGGAGTTTATCACCCAAAGGCAGACAACGGAGTTCAGCAGCTCTCAAAGCTGGACCTGCTGTGATAAAACTCCTAACAAAGAAGTCTCCTCCTGGAGATTCCATAGCCTTGGAATTTTTCTGTCCAGCCAAGCCTGAAATAACTGGAATATGGAATAAGGAAAACCGGTTTGCCTCGGGCATGTGAAGTAAAAGCGTCCAGGCAGCTTTTATGGCAATTGAACTGAACTGGTTTAAAACCTCACTTGGCTCTGCTAAACCCTCCTGAGGGACTGAGTTTAAGGAAACAACTTTCAGCCAAGCCCAACCTGACCACTTTTATTCAAAAAGGTTGTCATAAACCATCAGCACAGGGCCCATAACCCACGGGAAATGTTCTCTCATTGCCTCGGCTGGTTTGGATGAACAAAGCCCTGCCCAGGATGGTTTCCTTTCCTCCTTTGTCTGCCTCAGTCAGGTCACTTTTTCTCCACATTTGAATAATTCATTCTGGAAGTGGGTTTTAATCATTCAAGGGGAGTTGAAGGGGGAAAAAAAATCCTCATAGGGAAACATTAGCAGATCAAACATTCCTCTGCCTTGGGGTGCTGCCTGGTGCCGTGTTTCACATGGGGGGTGCCCTGTCTTTGTATTTTCTGTATTTTTATGCTCTTAGAAGGGGATTTTTCCTCCTTATTTCAACTCTGCCCCACAGCTGAAGGCACAGCACTCGTGGTTTCACCTTTGCAGAGGTGATTGTTTCGCTCCCTGCCAGTTCAGCTTAGCTGGAGATAAACTGGTTCAACTCCTGTATGGAGACACACCTAAAAAATGAACTCCAGCGTTCTGCCCTGAGTTATACCCAGTGCTGGGACTTGTAGCATGGACTAGAACCTGACCACACCAACAAGGGCTCACCAATAAATTTGGTTTTTGGACAACAGATGCACAAAACATCAGCATGATCGCCGGGGCAGTGTGTGGAGTGGTGGTGGGGCTCTCCCTCCTTTTCCTGGTGGTGAGGCTGACCATCAGGAGGAAAGAAAAGAAGAGATACGAGGAGGAGGAGGCACCGAATGAAATCAGGTAACGCCTTTTGTTTAATCCCACCTCCCACACTCCCTTCCTGCAGTTTCCCATGTCTTTGCACTGTGGTTTTAACTGTAAGTAGCTTTAGGTGTCTTCAGAGGTTGTTCTAAAAAGCTTTTAAAGTCTCCGTGAAATATCACTGACAAATTTCTTGACTGTGAGAATCTTTGTGAAGACTTTCCAAAAAATCAGATTAAAGTCACCCCTCCCCTCCCCCGGGAAATTAGCACAGACCTCAACCAACTGTTTTCTATCACATTTGTAATTTCGGTATTTTGAAGCATTTGCATATTCTTTTATGGTATTAAATTCAAGCTACTTGTCCGTTGAGGTTCTGAGAGGGTTTGGGGGTGGTTTCCTTTCCTTCTTTCTTTTCTATTTCTTTTTTTTCTTTCTTTTTTTTTCTTTCCTTTCTTTTCCCCCCTTCTTCCCTTCTTTCCCCGCTTCTTCCCTTCTTCTTTCCCCCCTCTTTTCCCCGTCTTTCTTCCTTCTTTTCCCTTCTTTTCCCCTTATTTTCTCCCTTTTTTCCTGTTCTTTTCCCCCTATTTCCACTTTATTTTCCCCTTCTTTCTTTCCACCTCTTCTTCCCTTCTTACCCCTTCTTTCTCCCCTCTTCCCACCTTTCCCCCATTTCCTTCTTCTTTCCCCCTTCTTCCTTTTTCCCCCTTTTTTCCTTTCAATTGCAGCTCCTATTTGGCACACAGTTTACCAGACACGTTCTCTGAGCCCTCCTTGAGCCTTTTGAACAACTGTTCCCCCGGATTTAGCTCCGGGTGAGCAATTCCCCGGGCAGGGAGGGGAGCGGGAGCACCGCGAATGCTGATTCCTGTTCCTGGAGCTCATCTGTTCCCTGCCCCTGAGCTCCCCTAAGCTGAGCTTGGGCTCCAGCCAAGCCAGCCTAAACTCCTCAGGAAGGAAAGATCTATTTCCAGGAATGAGTTTGAGCTGCTGCTGCTGCCCTCCAAGAAACAAACCCTTGATCCATCTTTACATTTATCCGTGCGGCCACCTGGCCTCGTGTGACATCTCTGCACCACCAGGCACCTCTGTAATCCCTTCAGCTGCTGATCACTCTCAGCTTGCCGGCACAAAGGCAGTGGCTGCTGATTTCTTCCCCTTTTCCTGTTTCCTTTCGCTTCCCTTGCCTTTTCAGTTGGAGCCTCTCTTGCACCACCCTTTCACGCCTGCCTGTTACATCCTCCCCCTCCTTCTCTCTCTCTCTGTCAGGACCCGGTTGTGGCGCTTCTCTCCCTACCCACAGGGGTGGTTTTAAGTGGAAGAACCGGTTTCAGGCAGTCTTGCCCAGCCATTTGTGGTTCTGGCTGAGGATTGCAGAGCAGACAGCTCAACCTGCGCTGTTTGCTCTGACACTTGGTGTTCACTGCACACACACAGAGCCGGGCGTGAGCAGCGTGTGGTGATTCCAAACTCATTTACCAACACTCTGCGGGGCAATGGGGATTTAATCCACCAAGTTACACAGCAGAGAGTTTGGACAATTTGCAGGACATTAAAGTCCCCCCTTCTTTCCCCGGGCAAATTAACACAGACATCAACCAACTGTTTTCTCTCATATTTGCCATGTCAGTATTTTGAAGCATTTGCATATTGTTTTATGGTGATAAATTAAAGCTGTTTGTCCATCCGTTGTGGTTCTGAGAGGGTTTTGGGGTGGTTTTCNTTTCCCCCATTCCCGACGCCTCCCAGCAGCAATCCGGAGGGGTGACCCGAGCGTTTCCCGCGGTGTTTGACCCCTGGCTGTGTTCCCTCGCAGGGAAGACGCCGAGGCACCCAAGGCGCACCTCGTCAAACCCAGCTCCTCCTCCTCCGGCTCCCGCAGCTCCCGCTCGGGTTCCTCCTCCACTAGGTCCACAGCCAACAGTGCCTCCCGCAGCCAGCGGACTTTGTCCACCGAAGCCACTCCCCACCTGACCCCTCCCCAGTACAGCCAGCGGCAGCCGGACAGGAAAGAGCCGGAGCCCAAGAAAGTGGATTACAGCCACCTGGTGAAGGTGGCAGCGCCGGCGGTGATGGTGCCCGCGCAGAGCCGCGCCTTCCAGACCGTGTGAGCATCCCCTGCCCAGCAGCGACACTTCCACAGCACCGGCCACTTAGCAGCGCTAGGGTAGCTAGTTCTCTTCCTGGTCAGCTTCGTCTTAATCACTCGGGATTACTCACACCGCGAGAAGCCCTCCCACTCGGTTCTTTCTGAGCGTCACTGAGGTTCTGATACAGACTTAAGAAAGATTTATTGGAGGGAAAAGGGAGCTTCTTTTTAAATTATTTTTTTTTTTTTTTTTGTTCTTTTCCTTTGAAAATGGAACACTGAGCATTTAAAACCTACGACAGCAAAGCTGTGCTGTCGAGTGAAACTGTATGAGTGAGAAGAAGCCAAACCTCAGGATTTTTTAAAAGGGATCAACAAAGACTCAAAGATGCATAATATTCCAGAGAGGTTTTGTGGGGAGGGAGAAGTCTCTTGGACTGGTTTTGGAGAAGTTTCTCCAAGATGTGTTGTCTTAAGTGAAGATTTTGAGGCTGAGGGTGTCCAGCCTCAAAGGGAACTGACAGGTGCTTCACATTTTCTGCATCCAGTGACATACTGGAGGCTGTAACTAAAGTGGAAATGAAAGGATCACTCCCAAAGGACAAGAAATGCAGTATTAAGGTGTCTGAACTAAACTCTGTACTAAAGAGAAAGGACCTTTTCCACCAAGAAAACAGAGGTGCTTTAATTGCCAGAATAAACTTAGGGCCAGGAGCCTGACTCTGCTTCCATGGGCAGCACTGCAGAGCCACAGGAGCCCCACTGGAGGGGAGCCCGTGGCTACTGAGCCTTAGAGAGAGGAGAACTGGGCACTGAACCCAGCTGGGAGGCAGTGCCCGGATGGGGAGGGCCACCAATGTACCAAAAAGCCTGGATGGAGCGTTGGGAAGAGCTCTCAGTCATTGCCAGCTGGAGAATTGGCCAGGCTGGGGGAGCTGTGCTGGAGAAGCCTTATGGACAGTTCTTCCCGAGACTGAGCGAACAGCACTCCCCAGCTGACCCCCAGGGAAGGCCTGAAGGGTTCCCTGACAGAGGAAAACACACCTGGGACAGGTAAACAAGCACAAAACGCTGCTCCCATCAGGACATCTTTGTGTGCATTGTCCCACTCCTACACCAAATGCTGGGCCATGTGCCAGGGCTGAGGCTTAAACTTTTAGCAAGACTCTTAAAAAATTGCAAGAATTGTAAAAAACATTTTTTGCGAGCAACCAGGTTAAGCATTTCCATGGAATATGAAGTTAGGAAAGGATGGGAGGTAGGGACAGATGCAGAATTCTGTCATTGATGTTTTCCTCTGAAGGACTTGGCTCTGACCACTGCTACACACAAGACACTGAGCTTGTAGGTTCTAGATTCCTGTATTCCTACACTGGTGGTTTTCTCTTTCAAAAATGAGGGTGCTTGGGTTTTTTCCCCCACTGGAGGGAGGGAAAGGGTTTCTCTAATTTGTGGAAAGAACCTACAGAAAATGGACGAGCACAGAAGAACCACAGATCTATAATTCTTTCACTCCAGGATTGCCATTAATCTCCTTTTCTGACTGAGGCCCAGAATTCTAATTTCTTTACTACTGATCTTTGACAACCTGATCAAAGCCAAGCCCAGCTCGGGCTACTTCCATATGGGAAAGAGTTTTCAAACTTGCCCTACACTGTGTGAGAACTTCTCTTCCTAGGAGCAGTCACCCAAAATTCCACTGCTTTCTCTACCCCAGATTTAACCCTTGGCAGGACAAATTACTGATGCTGTGCAGGGAAAACATGCCCAGTCTGAATAAAGGAGGCCTGGTATGAGGTGTTTGATAAGCTGCTCCTCCCATGCCAGCTGCTGGTGGTGGATACTCTGTCATTCCACCCTGGGTGCTCCAGGAGCACATCCCTGGATCAGCTGGGTGGGGAGCAGCAGCTCTGTGTGTCTGTGATTCCTCTGCAGTTGATTTTTTCCTGAGCTCTGAAGGTTCAGGTGCTTCAAAGCACTCCCGAGCCACTCCAGAGCTGGGAAAACTCCAAAAGCAGGAACAGGATGGTGAAAGCAGCTTGTGGGTTCTGCTGTGGGTGCTCACTGTGCTGAGCATTCCCTGTTGGTTGGTTGTTGATCCTCACCCCGTGCACAGAGCCAGGAGTGCTTCTCCCTGAGCCTCCAGGAGCTCCTCACCACAAACCCAGCGTGACAGCTCCAACAGCTGAGCTGGCCACAGCCCGAGAGCCAAAGGCTCTGGGGCAGCTTTGAGTCCCAGCCCAGCCTGGTAATTAGCAGAGAGGAGGCTCTGCAGCCTGGAGGGAGGAGAATTTGCCCTGGCAGGTTTTCCTGGAGCCTTTGGGCAGCCCTGGCAGCCTCTCCTGCTGTGAGAGCACTCCTCGTGCTGTGAGCTCTGCTGGCAGGGGCTGAGCTCTGGGGCCTTGGGGAAGGTCAGGCAGAGGGGCAGTGGATCTCCCCTGCTCTGGGGGATCCATCCTGGCTGCTCCAAGCCCTGTTGGCTCGGAATTTCCAGGCCTTGTTGGGATGCAGGCGCTGTCCAGGTATCTGCTTCGGCCCACACATCAGTGACTCACATGGAAGGGAAAAGTTCATCACCAAAGGGAGCAGGAGAAAGGGATCATTCCAAAGGTATTGTATTTTCCAAGCTCCAGCCCACCAGGAGTTGCACAAGGGAAGCAAATAAGCCAAACCCTGTTTTGTAAAATAGTGTATTAAAGCATTTACTGTCATATACCAGCTATTAATTGTGTGATTAAATGCCTACCATGTTATGTAGCTTTCTGTTTCTCAGCAGCTAAACTAAGCTTCCATCTCTGCTATGATTGGTGTACTTGTACTGTGTCTGAACAACTCAGAGGAAAGCAAATATTTATTATTGATTCCTTTGAATCAATGATTTAATAATTTTTTTTTTGGTTGGTTGTTTTATAAATAAAGGTGCTGCAGCTGAAGCCCTGCAGCTCAACTCAACTCGTACCATTTTCTGTGGTGTGATGGGTTTCATGCTGTCAGGCTGAATCCAAGGGGGAAAAAAAAAAGGATGGAGTTAAAAATACCATTTTAAGCTAAGCAGGCCTATGTGCATATTTGCATGGGAAGCGTGGGGAAGCTGGGCTTTTTTTCCTGGGTATTTTTCAGTCTAAATTAGGTGACATTTCACTAAAGATGTGAAACCCTGGGTGATGCATGGAAGTAAATGTGGTTTTATCTGGTGATAAACCCCAGATATTTGGGTATATCTGGGATATTTGGGTATCTGGGATATTTTGGCTGAGGATGAAGGTGCTGGAAGCCAACCTGGTAAATAAATAATGCCAGCACAACAACCCCTGGTGGCTTCATCCTCGCCCTGCTGTGACCTTCCTGCTGAACCAGCCCACGTGCTTGGCTTTCCTCATGAGCTCTGAGGTGAGGAGGAAACCTTGAGCTGTGTTCAGCCAGTTCAGATCTCTGCAGATAAACCTTTGGAGGCAGCTCCCAGGAATCCAGGCAGCTGGGGGTGGGATTTAGGGGAGCTAAAGGTGCTGGGGCTGGGTTTGTCTCAGCCTTCTTTTTCCCCCAGGGTGTTTTGCAGGGGTGTCCAGACATCAACAATCCTCCTTGCTGAAATCTGGGAGCAAAAATTGCAACATAATTAGTATGTAAAACAAAACAGGGTGACAACACAGTGGTCTCACAGGTGTGGCCTGTCTGTCCCTAATTCAAACGCTGTTCCTGGTCCCACTGGAGTTGATGACATTAAAAACCCTGATGAGGTGACACACGTTTGGAGAGGAGCTGTGCAGTTGCAGACTTTTGTCCAGGATCAGGAATTTGGGGTTATTTTTAACCCGGAGCAGTTTGTCCTGACACACAGACAGGGGGGGAACCCCGTGGGAAAGGGAAGGGAGGGGCTTGGAAATGGGTGAGTTTCAAACTTCAGCGGATGCAAGTGTTATATAAATAAGTGCTGCTGTGGTGAGCAGGAGGAATGCCTTTGATAATCTCCCTTCTCCTCCCAGTTCTGTTTTGAACACTGAAAGGAGAAGCAGTGCTAGATCCTTGATACACTAAAGTCACTCCCAAAAATAACGTTTCAATCCATAATTTGAAAAAAAAACCCTCCACACTAAATACTTAAACTAAATACTTAAGCATGCCAAGCTTTAATTTATGTGATATCAAGTAAATGAGCTCCTTTTGTCCAGTTTAACAGCCTCTAATTTCTGATGGGATGAGTCATTTGCAAACTGCCCTCCTCCCTGCACTGACTCACTGCAGTTTCAGGCTGCCTCCCCTTGCTCTCAGCCTGCTCTCCCAAGTGTGCTTGCACATCTAAATGTCACTGTGGCATCCCAAGCTGCTATTCTTAGGTCCTATGGAAATTCTGCCCATGCTTTTAAAAAAAGCAACCCCAAAAAACCACCCCAAAGGCAAACAGCAAGGGTGCCTGCGGTGGGCTCAGTGTGGATTACACTGAGGAGCATCTCTGGAGTAACCTTGGAGCAGAACACCACAGTGGCCTGTACTCTGGACAGGGTGGGGTGTGCTTGGTACACCTGGCCAGGTGTACCACGGTTTGTACAGAGAGGCACAGCTGGTGCTCCATGACACAGAGTCCCTTCTCCTGTCCTGCCTTTAACCTTCTGCACCCAAATTCCAGCTCCAAAGGCACCTCTTGGATGCCACACCAACATCCCCACTCAGCTTTTAGCCCGGAGCAAGAACAGGAGCCACAAAGTGGCTGGACACCAGTGACTCCCCGTGGGCCCAGTGCTTCTGGTGTGGCACTGCTTCTGTGGGCTGGCACTGCGTCACGTCCCCTCGTTGAGGTCACCCCCAACTGCCAGGAAAAGCCATGTTGCCACCCTTGTCTCAGGATGTGGCTTGCACACAGGAGTTATCACAGACAGACACAAGGAACAGGCTGAGGGATCTGCTCCTGTGTCCCTGTAGTGGATTTTTAAGTGTTACCAGGAGCATTTTTGTATAAAGTCAACCTGGGAGGGCCTGAAATGGTTTTTTGTGCAGTTTTTACCCCTTTAAATGGAAAGTTCCTTGCCTGTTTTCCCCGTGTGCTGTGTCCCAGAGCCTGGCCAGGGCGCGGTGTTTGTGTTCCCTGCTCCCAGTGCCTCCCTGGCCTTTATTCCGTGTAAACATTGGATGCACTGGATGTGGGTCACAGCCCTGAGCGTGACCTCAGGTGATTCCCAACCTCTGCCGCCCTCATCCCTTGGGACACCAAAAAACCCCGTTTTTCCACCATTTCCCTTTCCAAATAAATAAATCCACACCGGGAGCTGGATTACCCACACAGCGAGCAGCACCAACACGCCAAGGGGTGACACCCTGTCCCTGGCCCGGGCTGCAGCTGCTGATGGATGAGAGCATTTAGGATGGATTATAAAGCGTGGGGATGCTGAGGTGGCTTTTGCTCTGTGGGATAAGCAGTTCCAGTGCCTAAAACACCACAAACACGGCTTCCTGCGAGAGAAACAGCCCGCGGGGGCAAACCGGGAAATGCTCCTTTGCCTTGCAGAGGGAACATGGAGGATGCTGATTGCTGTACTCGGGGGATTTACCGAGCACACGCTGCGGGAAGCACTGGACAAACGCCAGGCGATGGCTGCGAGTAGGAGAACGGGGAGTGCCGCCATTCCTGAGGGGAAGGAGGCATCTCGGCGGGCACAGGGGGACCCCCAGGGCCGTGCCCAGGCTCGCCCCTCATGGCGCCGCCATCTTGCGCTTCTCCTTCCCCGCCGCTCTCCTTCCCCACCGCCCTCTATGCAAATCACTCCCGATTCCCGCGCGCCGATTGGCCCCTCCCGCCCAATTGCGAAATATGCAAATAAAGACCAGGCGCGCCGCGCGGCGATTGGCTGAGAAGCCCGCCCGCTCCTCGCGCCACGCCCTCCCCTCCTGTCGTCACCCGCAATACGGGCTCTGATTGGCCAAGGCGCTGGGAAAGCCGCGCCCACCGCGAGTTTGGGGGGGCGCGGGGAAAGCGCATGAAGGTTCGAGAACGCGGGGCCGGCCGGCGCGCAACGCCCCCTTCCGGCGCGCGTCACGCACGGCAGAGACCAATCACCGGTGACCGGAGGGGCGGGATCCACACGCTGATTGGTCAGAGCTGTGCGGGGGAGGCGTGGCCTTCTGGAAGGTTCTGGGCGGGTATAAAAGGGCGGCGCGGCGGTCGCGGGGCATTGAGCGAGCCGGAGCGGAGCTGAGAGCCTGCCCAGCGTGTGAACGAGAGACCGGGCCGGACTGCGGGTAACGGGGCTGGGGGGGCACCACGCTGCACGGGAAGGGCGGGTCGGGATGTAGCTGCCTTGCAATGGCGTAGGGAGGGTGTTGGAGGCAGCTTTGGGGTGGCCTAGAAAAGGCGGAGGGCNGTTCCCGGGGGGGGTTCGGTGGCGCACGGGGCTGGGGCTGTGCTGGCACACGCGGCCCGCCCGCCGCGGACTCAATTTCCCGGCAGCCCCCGGACACGCCCCGCCTCCGTGGTCACGTTGCGCGGGCGGCGCTGGGGACGCTGGGACTTGGAGTCTCTGGCCACGTGGTGCTGGGGACGCCAAGCGGCGGAGGCGGGGAATGCACCCGGTGTGCGCTGCCGCGGCCACGTGGGATAACGGGGCTGGAATTCCAGGGATCAGCCGGAGTTCACAGAGGGGTTAGGCGGGAAGGGATCCACTTACAGCCCCTTGCAACGGGACACATTTCACTAGACCACGCTGCTCCTAGCCCCCCCGGCCTGCCCTTAAAAATATTTAAAAGATGAAATAGCCGTAATTTTTCTGGGTAAGCTATGCTAGTTTCACTTTCAACTAAACTATTCTTATTTTTCCTTTTTTTCCTAGACAAGATGTCGAAGGGACCAGCTGTCGGGATTGATCTTGGCACCACCTATTCCTGTGTTGGCGTGTTCCAGCATGGGAAGGTGGAGATCATTGCCAATGACCAGGGCAACCGCACCACGCCGAGCTACGTGGCCTTCACAGACACAGAGAGGCTCATCGGTGATGCTGCCAAGAACCAGGTGGCCATGAACCCAACCAACACAGTCTTTGGTAAGGCTGCAGGCTTGGCACACTGTTTCGTGATTGAAGAGATTTTTTTCTGGTTGTGTAAATTACTACAGGCAAGGTTAAAGGTTTTTTATAGAAATCAATATATTTGAATTATTTTTAGCCAGAATAAAGTTGCACTAGCAAAAGCTAAAATTTATCAGAGGCAGGAAAAATATTTGCACTGTAGTGGGTTTTTCAGGGTAGTCATTCTTGAATAATCTTAAGCAGTTGTCTTAACCTGGTTTATGGTTCAGTATTTTAGAGGTGATAGCACTGAATTTGTACATATCAACGAGATGAAATTTAGTGCTTGCAGCTGAGTCTTAACAAGGCAGTAATAATATTAGGTTAAGGATTGTGATTTAGGATTTCATGCATTTTTAATAAGAATATAAAGGTTTTGATTAGGAATGGTCATTATTAACGTGGGTAAATCATCTTTTTCAGATGCAAAGCGGTTGATTGGGCGCAGATTCGATGACTCTGTGGTGCAGTCTGACATGAAGCACTGGCCCTTCACTGTGGTCAACGATGCTGGCAGACCCAAGGTGCAGGTCGAGTACAAAGGCGAGACAAAGAGTTTCTACCCAGAAGAAATCTCTTCCATGGTTTTAACCAAAATGAAGGAAATCGCAGAAGCATATCTTGGAAAGGTGAGTCCAGGAGTAAAGGGAAGTGTGGTGAGTAGGTTTGTGTGTGAGGATTGCCATCCCTAACTGAGCTGTTTGCTGTGTTTGCAGACTGTTACCAATGCAGTAGTGACTGTCCCAGCCTATTTCAACGATTCCCAGCGCCAGGCTACAAAAGATGCTGGAACTATTGCAGGGCTCAATGTCCTGCGAATCATCAACGAGCCCACAGCAGCAGCCATTGCCTATGGGCTGGACAAGAAGGTATGGAGGGGTCACTGTGTCTGGCCATGAGTAAGCTATTACAGCAGTAGTAGGAATGGAGTAATGAAAATCCATGTTTCCTCCAGGTTGGTGCTGAAAGGAACGTCCTCATCTTTGACCTGGGCGGCGGCACCTTCGATGTGTCCATCCTGACCATCGAAGATGGCATCTTCGAGGTGAAATCCACAGCAGGGGACACCCACCTGGGTGGGGAGGACTTCGACAACCGCATGGTGAACCACTTCATCGCCGAGTTCAAGCGCAAGCACAAGAAGGACATCAGCGAGAACAAGCGCGCCGTGCGCCGCCTGCGCACCGCCTGCGAGCGCGCCAAGCGCACCCTGTCCTCCTCCACCCAGGCCAGCATCGAGATCGACTCCCTCTACGAGGGCATCGACTTCTACACCTCCATCACCAGGGCTCGCTTTGAGGAGCTCAACGCCGACCTGTTCCGCGGCACCCTGGACCCCGTGGAGAAGGCCCTGAGGGACGCCAAGCTGGACAAGTCACAGATCCACGACATCGTGCTAGTGGGAGGTTCCACACGCATCCCCAAGATCCAGAAACTGCTGCAGGACTTCTTCAATGGCAAAGAGCTCAACAAGAGCATCAACCCTGACGAGGCTGTGGCGTACGGGGCAGGTAATTGATCACTCACTCTGCAGCTCTTGGTGGTACAAATGGGTGTAGGCCCTGGGTTTTCCACCTCAATCACTAAAGCTTGCCAAAGCTGTAGGAATTCCCCTTGGACTTGCAATGATGAAAGTGACTCCAAAGCCATTCGTAGTTTCCACCAGAGGTTGAAAGACTTGTGATGGTGCAAGTACCTTCCTTGGATGTCTGAGCGAGCCATGTGCATCATCACAGTTTACAGGGTATGTT
>VXBC01001044.1:215770-230429 GCA_013399945.1 Ploceus nigricollis
TTGCAATGATGAAAGTGACTCCAAAGCCATTCGTAGTTTCCACCAGAGGTCGAAAGACTTGTGACGGTGCAAGTACCTTCCTTGGATGTCTGAGCGAGCCACGTGAATCGTCACAGTTTACAGGGTATGTTTTTTGCAGGGGTTTTAATGCTGTGTCTCTCCCCCCAGCTGTGCAGGCTGCTATCCTGTCTGGAGACAAGTCTGAGAACGTGCAGGACCTGCTGCTGCTGGACGTGACTCCCCTGTCCCTGGGTATTGAGACAGCTGGAGGGGTCATGACAGTCCTGATCAAGCGCAACACCACCATCCCCACCAAGCAGACCCAGACCTTCACAACTTACTCTGACAACCAGCCCGGGGTGCTGATCCAGGTGAGCAGAGAACTCTGGGCTAATAACAGGACACTGTCAGTGCTTTCACTGGTTGGTACTTGAAGTAATTTTTAGGCCAGAGGTGTTAAATTCCTGTAATTTGTAAATTCTTGGTTGCTGTGATGAAAGTGACTCCAAAGCCATTCGTAGTTTCCACCAGAAGTCGAAAGACTGGTGTTGGTCCAAGTACCTTCCTTGGATGTCTGAGCGACCGCATCCCTTCAGGATAATAATTAAATAACCCTTTATAACTTTAATGACTTAATGTGATGGTTCTTCTCCTTAGGTGTATGAAGGAGAGCGTGCTATGACTAAGGACAACAACTTGCTGGGCAAGTTTGAGCTGACTGGCATTCCCCCTGCTCCCAGAGGGGTCCCTCAGATCGAGGTCACCTTCGATATCGATGCCAATGGCATCCTGAACGTGTCTGCTGTGGATAAGAGCACTGGCAAGGAGAACAAGATCACCATCACAAATGACAAGGGTAAGGATCTGCTGTCCTGAGGGTGGGAGAGCATTTAAAGATGGATTTGTCAAGCTCTGCCTGCTGTTTTAATCAGAACTTGGCTGTAATCAGCCTTTTCACACAGATTTATGTCTGTGAGCCTTTAAGTTGTAGTATTTAATCATTTTTTAAGTAAGCCTATTCTGGGCCCCTTCTGCACCCCCCAGATTTAAAGTGTGTAGTGTTTGGGAATTAGAGATCATTCCTAAAAAGGACAATCCATACTCATGACTTGTGTTCTCTGCAGGCCGGCTGAGCAAGGAAGACATTGAGAGGATGGTGCAGGAGGCAGAGAAGTACAAGGCAGAGGATGAGAAGCAGCGGGATAAGGTGTCCTCCAAGAATTCCCTGGAGTCCTATGCCTTCAACATGAAAGCCACTGTGGAAGATGAGAAGCTCCAGGGCAAGATCTCTGACGATGACAAGCAGAAAATCCTGGACAAATGCAATGAGATCATCAACTGGCTGGACAAGAACCAGGTATGTCAGATTCCATGTTTAGCTCCCAGGGACTGGCTGAGCCACAGGGACAGTTGAGGCTGGAGGAGAAGCACTGGTTGCTGTGATGAAAGTGACTCCAAAGCCATTCGTAGTTTCCACCAGAAGTCGAAAGACTGGTGTTGGTCCAAGTACCTTCCTTGGATGTCTGAGCGACCACAGCTGGGGGAGCACAGAGAGTTCCCAATCCCTCCTGTTTCCCTGGCTGCCTTCCAGGGTTAGGTTGTTGTTCAGGAACAATGTGAGATGCCAAACCAAGCAGGAATAATGCTAGTCTGGCTTGGTGCTGGGGCTAAACCAGCCCAAATTGTTGCAATGTGTGGCTCAGGTAGTGCTGCTTCCCTCCTGGGCTGTGCCTGTTGCCCTGGTTTTTAAAAGTGTTAAGTTTTCTTTTATAGTTCTTTTGAAAGTTTAAAAGTTCTCATAAAACTTCTAATATCTTCTGATCTGTTTATGTATTTTCAAACTTCATTCCCACACAATATCATGTATAAATAGAGTAATTTACATTCCTCTTTGTAAGTAGAGAGAATGATTAATTAATCTCTTGACCAGTGTGGTTGGAGAGGTAATTCCATCCTCCAATCCACAGTCACGTTTAGAATTCTATAAATATCAGATGAATAAATAAAACACTTTTTTCTTCTTTAAACTGCACCAAACTTGTGTGTACTCATTTCCTGTCAAACAGTAACACGTGCCCATGAGCAGAAGCACCTGAGCTCTTGTTTCTCTTGCAGACGGCCGAGAAGGAGGAGTTTGAGCACCAGCAGAAGGAGCTGGAGAAGGTTTGCAACCCCATCATCACCAAGCTGTACCAGAGTGCAGGAGGGATGCCCGGTGGGATGCCTGGAGGATTCCCTGGGGGTGGAGCTCCTCCCTCCGGGGGAGCCTCCTCTGGCCCAACCATCGAGGAGGTGGACTAAGGACACTGGGAAATGCATTCCACTAGCAGTTAGTGTTGGAGGAGACCCCCAGCTGGGGGTTGGAGTGAAGGACCCAATCCTGTAGGCACATCTGGGTTTATTTTGCCAGATTAAAAACTCCATAACTGAGCTGCTGTAAAAAAAGAAAAAAATAAGAAAAAAATTAAAACGGAACAAAACCATTTTTTTCTGGGCATTTTAAATACTTGAAAATGTGCACAGGTGGGAGATGAATACCATTGCACTTTACAGTACTGTAAATGAGTGGAAATGCAATTCATGTCCTAAAGAATAAAAACTATTTAATGGGCATCACACTGTCTCTGCTTTCACTTGTTTGTACCAGCTGACCAGTGTAAATAAAGGGGAAAAAAAACCCTAAACACAGGAAATTGTGCTGAACTGAGCATGATCCAGGTGGGTATTGCAGTGGGAATAGAGGTTTGGAACCATGTGCTGCTTGAGCATTTAGTGGGTTTTTGAGAGGAGAGCTTAAAATGGGTCACTACTGACCAATGGCAGGAAATTTCAGAACCAACTAGGTTAGAAAAGACGTTTTAGATCAGGTCCAACCTATAAATTGAATCTTGCAAGTACAGAAACACTGGATAATTAGTAATTCCTTAAATAAAAACTAGCTGAAGTATCTCAACTTGCAGGACAGTTCAGCGGTGACTGGAGTCAATTTCCTGGTCAGGGAGGAGGCTTTGGGTGATCCTTTAGCAATAATTGGCAATGTCTTGTAATATTTTATGAAAAAACCCCACTGCTGCATGTGTAAGTATGTATTTATGTAGTACCAGTGGAGGAGCAATTAAATGAATTGCAACTAAAATCAGAAAATTCCTAGAGCAGTACCAGGTGGAAGGAATTTGGGAGAGATGATCCAGTCTGGGGCTGAAAAATACTTTGTCTTAAAGACCCTGTCAAATTCCCAATGTGGGGCATGACAATGATTCCCCTTGAGCCTTTCCTGTGCATCCTGCCCCAGGATCCCAGCAGAAATCCTCCCCTCCCTGAGGGCAAACCCTGATCCCTCAAGTTCCAGGTGCTCACCTTCATTTTTGGGTTGTTCCAGAGCTGGCTGGTACCCGAGCACTGTGGGTTGAATTGAGAATTTAATGGGGAAAATGAAAACTTAATCATGGAATTCTTTCCCCACTTCCTTTCACAGGCAGGGGTTCAGCCATTCCTAGGCAAGCTGGGATCCATCACCAAAATTCCTGTGTCCCCTTCTCCTTCCTCAGCTCCATCTGGGGCATCCCTGGGCTGATTTGGGGTCAAAAACATCCCTGAGTGCTCCTCATCCCTGTTCTATCCCAAACATCTCTGGAGAAATTCTCCTGTCCCAGCCCAACCCAGGTGACTTTGGTCCAGGACAGGCTGGCAGGGCTGTCCCTTGGTGTCCCCATACTGCACTGCCAGCTATGAGAATTCCCTAATAATAACCAGGGAATAATGAAGAATTAATTAAATAACACAAAACAGGGACGGAAATTAGAAGGGTTTAAATACATTTTAATTTGGGGACCCTGCTGGCACTGCTGGTGCTGGGCCACCAGATAGCAGCACCTGCCCACAGAATGGCAGAGGTCCCTTTTTTTGGGACATCACTTTTTTGGGTCCCTTTTTTTGGTTGCTCCTCTGGGTTTGAATTACATCACCCCAAAATATTTATGGTGTTTCATAGGATCCAGAGCAGCACCTCCCATTAATAGTGTGCAAGGTTTTTGTTGCCTTGAGGGCCAGGAAATGGAAAAGGGGTTTGGAAAGTGCTGGTTTAGGGTATTTAATGGGTGAAGGGAGATCCTGGGGGCTGTCAGAGCTCTGCTTCAAACCCACAGCTGGTGGGGCTTGGGGAGGAGGGTTCAGGGTAAATCCTACAAGCACAGCACAGGCTGAGGGTGTGGGACCCAGAGGGGACAGCAGGAGCTGCTGCAGGGCCCTGCAGCCACAGCAGCACCTGAACCAGGGCAGCAGGTGAACAAATGAGTGAAAACAAAATCGAATTTATGGGATTTTTGCACTGATCACAACAAGGAAATCCCCCTCCCAAAAAATAAACCTTAAAAAAAAAAAAACAAAAAACCCTTTAGGAAAGGTGAGAGCTGGGTTTAAGGAAAGGCACGGACAGACTGGTTGGAATTTTTCATTTTAGGAGGGATTTAAAGACAAAATGAGGCCGAGGCAGGAGTGCAGCAGCCCCTGCTGAGCCTTGCTTTCCTGTCCCTGTTTTTCCATGGCCTGATTGACTTTGGGCTGTTTTGTTCAGCTGAGATCCAGCAGCCTTTGCTCCAGGAGCAGTCAATGCACCCACAGGTGCCTGGGGAAAGCCAGGATTAGTGGGTTTGAGCCAAACCCAGTGAATCAGGGCTTTCCCTGCCAGCCAGGGCTGGCCAGAGCCTGGGGTGCCTCGAGTGGGTTTGGGATCTCAGGGATGGCACAGGATGGGCTGCTCATGAGCCACAGCAGAAAATAACTGAAATACAGCGTTTTTCTGGACACATCCACATGTTTCATGTACTTTTGGGGGTTATTCAGCATTTAAAAGCAGCAACAGGACACCTAATCCTGGCACCTGGGGGCAAGGCATGGGTTTATACCTAATCCTGGTACCTGGGGGCAAGGTGTGGGTTTATTCCTAATCCTGGTACCTAACAAGGTGTGGCTTTACACTTAATCCTGGTACCTGGGTAAAAAGTGTGGGTTTATTCCTAATCCTGGTACCTAACAAAGTGTGGGTTTATACCTCTGCCTGTACCTACCAAGGCGTGGGTTTATTCCTAATCCTGGTACCTAACAAGGTGTGGGTCTATTCCTAAGACTGGTACTAACAAGGTGTGGGTTTATTCACACCACTCTTTACCCAGCACACACAGGCACTCAGCACCCTCCTCCTCCTCCCTCTCCCTGCTCTTCTTCCACTGTCCCTCCTCATCACCATCATCCCTTCCCTGCTGATTTCCCACCAGTGCCTACCTCTCTTCCCGGGAATGATTTCCCACCGGGCAGCAGGACTTATTTCACTCATCAAATCTCCCTGCAATCTTTCCACATGAAATATTTAGCCCGGCCCCAGCAAAGCACACCGAGTGTTAACGTGTCACAAGCTGCCTGCAGACAGCATTAGGCTGTAATTTGAAAGTGAGTGAAGTGATAATGCCACGCTCCCTGCTTTTGTGAGCCTGCATTAATGCAGCTCTGCCAGCACCAGGCATCGACTCCCACTAATAGTGTGAGGGAGGGTGGCAAAATTGGGGCTGATGCAGGAAATAAAGGGTATTGACCAGCCCACTGCAGTGCCACAGCGGCCTTTAATCTATTACTGCCCTTGATGGGGGTGTTTTAATGCAACTTTAGTGTCAATCACATTTGCAGTCCCACTCTGCCTGCTGGGAGGGCGGCAGGACTCGGGTCAGGCTGTTGCTCAGAGCTCATAGGTATTGATCGTGGCCAGGCTCAGGGCTCTGGGTTATAATTATTTCATTAAACCATTTAATGGTTATCAAATATGAACCCCTCTCCTGTTCCATTTAGGAATTGTTGCAATTGTTAATCCATGTCAAGCTTATTTTGCTGAAATTGGCTGATGCTCCCAAGTGCTCGCTGTGCCCCTCGCTGTGGATTGATCCCAGGAGAGCCCCTCTCCTGTGGCACCGGGATTTGGGGCTGTACCCCAGTGATCCTGCATTAAGGATCATCCCAAATAAGACCAGGACACCCTGCTCCCGTCTCAGAGCTGGTTTTGCCCTGCTGGGGTCACAGTGGAGGAGATGCTCAGGCTCTTTGCTTACACCAGAACCTGGAGGAAGGGACTGGAGCTGAGCCAGGGCAGGTCAGGCTGGATTTTAGGGAAAGGTTCTTCCCCCAGAGGGTGCTGGGCACTGCCCAGGCTCCCCAGGGAATGGGCACAGCCCCGAGGCTGCCAGAGCTCCAGGGATGTCTGGATTTTGTGGGATTGTCTGTGCATGGCCAGGGGTTGGACTCGATCCTCGTGGGTCCCTCCCAGTTTAGGATATTCCATGACTCTTTTGGAACATATTTCGTGCCTCAGTTTCCCATGTGACCCATGGAATTGGGTTTTTAATTCTTTTGGGGTTTAGGGATGAAAGGGGCAAATTACGACCAAAATCCTCCTCTTTTTCAGACAGGCTGTTCATGCCTGTAAAGGAGGGAGAAAATTCCCCTTCCAAAGTGTTCTTGAATCCTTTATGAGAATGCAAACAATTCTGCTGTTTTTCCATTAGAACCAGACCATGGCTGCATCCCAGCTGCTCCCAAATGTTTGACGCAGCTTTTAAAGCACAGGCTGCTGCTGCAGGAGCTTTTCCCTCCTCCCAAGGTGTTTTACTCTCCACATGAGTACCTTGAACTGGCACAAACCAGGGGAGTTTGGGGGCTCCTCTTGGTTCCTCACCCTCTAGAAGTGCAAGAGTTGCTCCTGGCACAATCTTTGTGGGATTTGGGCTTGGTTTTTTTCTGTTAAAGTGAACTGTGAGTTCCTCTTCATCTCACTTTTCCTCCTTATGAATGGCATATTAAGTGAGGGTTTAATTCCTGGAACTGGAAATTCCCAGAGGAGCTGTGGGAATCCCAGGGACTCTCATCAGCTGCCCCAGGGCACCCTCCTGCCCTCTCTCCCAGCCCAAATCACACAGATGGGTAAAAACTGGATGAGCCCAGGTGTGGGGAGCCTTTGGAATGCATTTGTATTCCAGATCCATTGGAGGCTGTATTCGCTGGCACCTTTCCATGAAAGCCCTGGATGCTCTGGAAGAAGCTATATCTTAATTTGAACAAAGTGATTCCAGTTTCTGTGGGCAGGCAGTGCAGTTCCTGCAGAGTCCTTTATCAGTATTCTGTGCTGCCTCCTGGCAGCTGCTCATTTGCTGTTGCCTCAACCTGTGCTGACCTCATTTTCTCTCACAGAGCAGTGAAGGATTTGGTAAAAATTAGTTATATTAGTGGCTCCCGATCCAGCCAGTTTATTTGTGATATGACAAATATTTCAGCCATTAGGATCTTTCCATCTCTTAGCAGCTTAAATGCACTCACTTATATTCCAAATCACTGCTTAATTTAAAAGCCTATTTGTGCAGATTGTCGCAGGCAGGGAAAAAACCTGCGGAACACTCACCCCTCCAAACAGGGCTGTGGGATTGGATCCCCCACTCCATAACTTCACACTGCCTCTAATCACTCTGAGCACGCCAGGAGCACAGCAATTCCAGGGAGGAAGGGTGCCAGGAGCTGGGGATGCAGGGCATGCATGGATGCTGCTGCCTCCCCTGCTGGCTGTGCCTCAGTTTCCCCTCCTGATGCCTTGTGCAGGCTGGCCTAGAACAGAGGCTGTGGGAATCCAGGGCATCCCTCTGGCTGCCCTGGAAGGTCTGGGACCCTGGCAGGGGGTCAGGAACCCCCCTGTACAGAGCCCCGAGAGACACAGTCTCTGATCCCTGTCCATGGAAAAGAGTTTTCAATCTCACAGGATGAATTACAAGCCCTGAGTATCTGATATAAGCAGTAATTAGTGTGGCACGAGTGCAAATGTAGAATTTAAGAGTTTTTAGAATGGGGGTTCAAAGGGGCAAGATGGAGGAAATTGGGCGTGCCTTGTCCTTCTTCTTCTCCTCCATGCCCTCCATGTCTCACTGCAGTGTTGGCTCTGTTCTGTTGGTTCAGACTGGGGACACACTGTCCAACACAGGTGACAGATATTGGCAGTTACTGTAAATACAGCACAGGTAGTTTTTAGTGTATAATGTTTGTAACATCCCACTGAGGGNCCCTGCTCTGTGCACAGAGCTCACCATCCCATAATATGGAGCCCAGACCCACACACTAAAGCAGCACAGAACCTGAAAAATAGAAAAGCTAAACCTGAGGCATCCCTCCCACCCTGCCGGGATTTTGGGAGCCAGGTGGGTTTGGGAATGAGGACAGAGGTCACTGCAGGGTTAGGGAAGGGCAGGAGGGACTCAAACCAAGCCTGGCAGCAGACAGGAAATCATGGCATGGTTTGGAAAGGACCTTAAAGCTCATCCTGTACCCCTGCCCTGGGCTCCCACCATCCCAGGCTGCTCCCAGCCCACCCAGCCTGGCCCTGGGCAGTTCCAGTGAAGTGTTCTGGTTCTTGGGGGACATTTTCATGTTCCCGTGTCCCCAGCACTGCCATGAAATAAACAACCTCGCTGACCCCCCAACCCCAGTGAGGGAGGGAGGGAAGGGCTGGGAGCTCAGGGGAGGGGTCGGGATCACCCCTTGCTGCTGCCCCTCCCTGAGCTCCTCCTAACTCCCAGCCAGCCCATTCCTCCAGGCTTTCTTCCACCTCCGGGAGGCTTCAGCTCCTCCTTTAGAGGCTTGTAGGTTTTTATTTGCTGGAGACAACATCAGGATGTGACTCTAGGGTTGCATTAAGGGGCAGGCAGAGATGCCAGTGAAATCCCAGGAGCTGCTGATCCCGGATCCACCAGGCTGTCCTTGCTCTCTGTATCTCCCTGGGGAACTTCTCTCTGCTCTTTTGGGGTTTGGTTTTTTTCCCCCTGGGGAATTTCTCAGTGCTCCTTGGAGGTTTTTTTTGTTTCCCCTCGGGGAATTTCTCAGTGCTTCTTTGGGGTTTGTTTTTTTTTTCTCCTCGGGGAACTTCTCAGTGCTCCTTTGAGATTTTGTTTTTTGGCCCCCCAGGGAATTTCTCAGTGCTCCTTGGAGGTTTTNCCCCAGGGAATTTCTCAGTGCTCCTTTGAGATTTTCTTCTTTTTCCCTCTTGGGAACTTCTCAGTGCTCCTTTGAGGGTTTTTTCTCCCCCAAAGCTGGGAAACAAATGCAGGTTGTGTGATTTATTTTCTGCCTCTTCTTCCCCCTGGAGCTCAGCTCTTGGGATGAGACACAGCAGACATTTCCCTTGGACTTTCAGGAGCTGGAGTTGATTTTTGAGGAATAAAGGATGCACAGCTTAACCCAGTAAATCTCTGCCTCTGGATTATCTGGAGCAGGCAATGAGGGACAAATTCCACGAGCACAAATCTTCCCTCAAAGGAAATTATATTTTGGCCATTGTCTCTTGGAGCTGGTGAATTCCTTCCCTTCCCAGCTCTCTGCAATCCATCAAACCCAGCTCTCCCTGCCTGCTCCAGATAATTCTGCTGAGCATCTTCAGGGTGGTTAAAAAGTAAGGAAAGGAATAGATAAGTAAAGTTCTTTGAATTTTACTCACATGGAATTACTGCTTGTGTCAGCTGGGATGTTTGAACTCAAATTTAAACACAAAATAGCTCTAAAGTTTTACAGTAGCTCATGGCAGAGGATTCTGACTGAAAATAATTATCCTTGATAAATTTTCCTGCACCTTTCACACTTAGGGAGTGATGGAGACACATTTAATGGCAAGGAAAAGCTTCACAAACCAGAGCAAACTGTAATTCTTGCTCAGCCTCACTCCTCAACTTGCAAGGCTCTAGGAGCTCAGATGCTGATGGAAGTGGATCGATTTTCCCCTATATTGAAAGCTTCCAAAATAAAAAAAACCCTCCTCAACAAAAAAAAAACCCAACCCACCTCCCGGGCTGCAAGTCCCATGGTTCCAATTAAAATCACCTGTTAACTTAAAAAGGTCTCTTTTTAAAAAGGGTTTAAAAGATTTTCATTTAATTGATTCAATGTAAAATGCCCTTTACAATTACCACTATAAACTACTTGTTTCCCACTGAGTAAGACCCAATTTGAGATGTTTATCAAGACTTTGCACTCTTTCCACTCTCCGTACTGAGTTCTTAAATTCTTTATTGACAGCTTGCATCTGTCAGCCAGGGATATTTTTAGTTTGTGGCAAGAAAGCTTTTAAAAGGTTGTAATGGCTTGATTTTGTAGTCTCTGTAGCCTCAAGAAATAAATCAGCTCTAAATGGCCTGGTAAGTGGGGGCAGTGCTGGGTGCCCCTCATTTCAGAGCAGGAAAATGCCAGGATTTCACAAATTTCTCTGTATTTCCATGAAGGTTTAGTGCAAAAATCACCCTCCCCCTCGGATTTCTGGAATTTTTATCTCCTACCATGAATTTCTTCACAATTAATAAACCTTGTGGTGCTGATTGGGTCCTCCTCAATCTCTGATTTTGACCGTGGGGTTTATTTAGAACTTTAGGGCTGATCCCTGTGGGTACCTTCCAACCCAGAATATTCCACAATTTGTCCTCAAAAAACTGATGACCCCCACAATTCCACTGAGGTGAGTTTGCTGTATAAAACCCATTTATCTGACCCCATTTGCTGTCTCACTGTGCAGATTTAATTTCCTTTTTTTCAGCAAGAAAAGGATCCAGAAATCAAAGCCCAACTTGTTGGATGTTTGGAGCCTTGGGGGATTTTAGTCTGGGGAAAAGCAGCTCCCTTTTCCTTTCTCTTCTCTGGGGAAAGAAGAATTCTCCAACTTTTCATCCCAGGAGTGCTGAATTCTTGCACTGCTTCAAGAAATCAAACAATTCCTGTAACCCCAACTCTCAGAGCTTGTGAAATAGGAATATTTTACCAGAAAAATCCCTTTTTCTGCAGTTTTACACCTTTGACTGAGGAAATAAATTCTTCAAATCAAGGAGGGTTGAATTCTTGCAGTGCTTTGAGGAATCAAATAATTCCTGTAGCCCCAACTCTCAGAACTTGTGAAATAGGAATATTTTAGCAGCAAAAATCCCTTTTCCTGCAGTTTTACACATTTGATCCCTCAGGCTGCAGGAGCCAGGGAGGGAAGGGTCTCTCTGCAGAGGGATCTCCACCTGCTGCCTCCAGGGAGCTGCTGGGAATTGGCTTTTCCCAGAAAAACTGGGGAAAAACTGGGAAAAAGGGGAAAAACTGGGACAAACTGGGACAAACTGGGAAAAACAGGGAAAAACAGGGAAAAAACCTGGAATTTGTGACTCCTTCAGGCACCAGAAGGAAAGAGATTTTTCTCCCTGGCAGCCAGCATGGATAGAATTGAGCAAATATCAGTCCAGGAGAGGTTTTTTCCCTGTAAATCCATTTGTGTGTCCATTAAAGGAGAAGGAAAACGCTTCCCTTCAGCCCCTACACCTTGAGCATCCTCCCCAGCACATAAAAATAAAGCACAACCCTCCTAAAACAGGGGCTGGCATCTCCTGCACTCTGCTCTGCCTGCATTTCAACATTTTTTTGGGGAAAAAAAAGCCATTTTTGTGCTGCTCAGCAGCGTTGCCACAATTTGTCATTAATAAAACACATTTTAAGTGTGTTTAAACCCAGCCCAGCTCTCTGACCTGGGCTTGCTGCTGATAAAAACCCCTCCTAAATTACCAAAACCCCTCCTAAATTACCAAAACCCCTCCTAAATTACCCCAATTACAGTTTGATAAGCACAGAGTTTGTTTCCACACTTTAAATTCAAATTCTACCCAGACCAAGAGAGAGAACCTTACAACCCCTGACTAATTACAAACCACAACAGGTTAAAGTGTCCAGCACCAAGGTGATAAATATGGGCATAATTATGGGGTTATTGTAGGAGCTTAATTAGGAGAGCTGTAATTAGCTGTGGACCTCTTTTTCCCATTTTTCATTGAGCAGCTAACAAAAATCAAATGGAAAATATTTTCATTTAAAAGGCTTTCTCAGCATAGGGGTACTAGAAGAGATTTAATTATTCATTGATAACTACTGAGGTGCAGAAATCACCTCTTTTGTGCCAGGAGGGGGAAAAAATGAGGCTGCCAGCCAAAAAAAATAACCACCCAGCAGCTTTAACCCTGGTATTTTGGTGTCAATCTGTGAAGAATTCTGGGAGTCCTCGCCTTCACTTTGGTGGGGTTTCATTTGCAAACTTCAATTTGCAAAATTTCCTTCTCTTTTTTTGGGGTTGAGGGGCTGCTGGGCACTGCCTGGGCTTCCCAGGCACCCCAAATTTCCTGGTTTTGGCCCCAAGCACCCCAATTTTCCTGGTTTAGGTCCTCAAGCACTCCAAATTTCCTCTTTTTTGGTCCCCAGGCACCCCAAATTTTCTGGTTTTTGGTCCTAGGAACCCCAAATTTCCTGGTTTACATCCTCAAGCATCCTAAATTTCCTCTTTTTTGGTCCTCAAGCACCCCAAATTTCCTGATTTTTGTCCCCAAGCACCCCACATTTCCTGATTTTTGTCCCCAAGCACCCCACATTTCCTGGTTTTAGGTCCTCAGGCATCCCAAATTTTCTGCTTTTTNTCCCCAAGCACCCCACATTTCCTGATTTTTGTCCCCAAGCACCCCACATTTCCTGGTTTTAGGTCCTCAGGCATCCCAAATTTTCTGCTTTTTAGTTCTCCAAGCACCCCAAATTTCCTCGGTTTTGTCCCCAAGCACCCCACATTTCCTGATTTTTGATCCCCAAGCACCACAAATTTTCTGCTTTTTGGTTCTCAAGCACCCCAAATTTCCTGTTTTTTGGTCCCAAATCATCCCAAATTTCCTGGTTTTTGCTGCCTCCAGCTGCTCAGTGCTCAGGGGCTGCTTCAGGAGCACCAAGACTTGGAGCTGAGCTTTGCTCCTCCCAGCAGAGGAAATCCTTCCAAAGGAAAAAGGGAAGAATTGGGAGTTTGAGAGGCAGGTTCCAGGTGTGGCTTTGCCAGGGAGAGGAGCAGCTTTTAATTCAGGTGTGCAGGGTCTAATTAAGTCTTCCTCCTGTTGAAATTTGAAATATTTGTGCTGTCAGAGCCTCCTTGAAGCTGCCAGGGGCTGATGGAGCCTGGAAAATTCTCCCTCTGCATCCCACGGGATCTTCATCCTCTGGCTAAGGAAAAAAAAAACCTCAAAAAATGCTCATTTTCCTTAAAGTTAAACAAAATAACCAAACCCTGATCCCTGCTGGCGTAATGGCAACATGGCACAAGCCTTATTTAACATCTCAGGGTTTTTTTGGGGTTTTTTTTTTGGGATTTTTTGTTTTTTTTTTCCTCAAGGAGCCCCTGGTGCTGCACATCCCCCTGGATTTGGCTGCTCATTTCCTGGCCCTGAAATCCTTCCCCGTGCCCGAGCTGAGCAGATGAGCCTCCAAGATTCTTCTCTTTCTTGTGCATTTAGGGGTGAAAAATCGGCAGCAAGGATTCAATTAGCATCATATCTGTGCCTGCATCCACATTTGGGCCTGACAAAAGCAGCATCTGCTTTATGAGGAGTTGCTTAATTAATCCTGACATGGCCAGTTATTATATGGTAACAATGTCCTCTGGGTGAATACTTGGAGGGGAAGGGATGGGGCAATCATGAAAAGATGATTTTCTTCTTTTTCTTGGAGCTCCTTTCAGCATTAAAAGCTGGGGCTGACCTCGTGCCTTGCCTCATTCACAGAGAAGTCTCTGATTTCTGGACCTGACTTAGGTGGGGCTAATTTGCCTCTGGAAGTTTGGGGTTATTTGTAAATTTATGTATTTTTTTTCATCAGAAAATGCTGGTCAACACTGGCAGGAAAGCTTCTAAATCATGTGGGATGGACTCATGTGTTACATGGAAATTAAAGTTGCTTTAATCGCTTTTCCTGAGGTTGATTAAGACAAATTTAATCAGGCAGGATCTCAGTGGAAAACCTGGAAACTCCTTTTGGAGCTCACAAACTCTTCTCAAGGAGCTCTACACAAACTCCAGAGCTCTGCTGGAGTTTCCTCTGGGGAAAAGAAGCAGCTCCCTTTTCCTTTCTCTTCTCTGGGGAAAGAAGAATTCTCCAACTTTTCATCCCAGGAGTGCTGAATTCTTGCACTGCTTCAAGAAATCAAACAATTCCTGTAACCCCAACTCTCAGAGCTTGTGAAATAGGAATATTTTAGCAGCAAAAATCCCTTTGGGTGGGTGAGAGCAGCAGCTCTGTGGGAATTGCAAAAATCTCCTGAATTTCCTTGGGAGGAAGTAGGAGGGGGTGTGCTGAGGAATGGAACTCCAGGATGGGATGGGATGGGATGGGATGGGATGGGATGGGATGGGATGGGATGGGACGGCTGGTGCAGAGCAGCTCAGAATCCCGGGATTTTGGGGCAGGAGTGGAGGGAAACCCAGAGCTGGGCTCTCAGAGCCACCCCTGCCCTGGGGATGGGAGCTGCAGGCTGGGGTGGAACCTTCTGCACTTACACAGGGCAAGGAAGTCCCGAGTTTAAATTCACCTCAGCACCTCCCGAGGGCCTTTTGGCACAGAATCCAGGCAGCAGCAGCTCTTTTGTGTCCTCTCAGAGGAAAAAGTGTTGAGCTAAATGGTGAGGCTGATGGTGGAAAGCAGAGAGCACCTGTGATGCATTTAAATATTTTTCTC
Organism: Ploceus nigricollis; assembly: GCA_013399945.1. Taxonomy (NCBI): domain Eukaryota; kingdom Metazoa; phylum Chordata; class Aves; order Passeriformes; family Ploceidae; genus Ploceus; species Ploceus nigricollis. Next base: position 230,342 of record VXBC01001044.1, read on the forward strand.
TCTTTCTTTTTCTCTCTCTTTCTTTCTTTCTCTCTCTCTTTATTTCTTTCTTTCTTCCTTTCTTCCTTCCTTTCTTCCTTCCTTCCTT
>VXBC01001045.1:1230-46293 GCA_013399945.1 Ploceus nigricollis
TTTTTTTTTTTTTTTTTTTTAACCTATGCTTCCTGGAAGGGTTCTTTGTTTTTGGCTGGATAAAATTCATGCTATGATGTGGTCAGGGTCCCTCTGAGGATTCGTACAAGTGACCAAATATTTATATCCCTCAGGTAAAACCAAAAGTGAAGGCATGCAGAACTATCACATGAAAAGTAAGCATGTCAGGACTTGCAGGGGTTTGCTTTATGACATGAGAGCAAATTCTGCTGCAGCTTGTATCCCTCCTAATTCAGCTGCAATCAACTGACAACCACAGGTAAAGACAGATTGTGGTCCATAACTTACAGGAAAGCCCCCCTTCTGATCACTTCATCCTCAATTTTATATCTCTTAATATATACTTCAAAGTACATAGAAGTAAAATGGTGACAGACTGAAGAGTGCATGAATCCCTCAGGCTTGAGTGATGGAAACGTGTCAGAGACAAGATGGATTGAAGAGCTCCTGACAGCTGTGCTCTGTGAATGTTACCCCTTATTGGATGGGCAGCAGATGGGATCAATGAACCAACACGCCCGAGTTATTCTTAACAAAGATCAGTTCAGTAGATGTGTTTACTTTGTAGATCCCCAGAAGCTGTGGTGGCACAGCCAAGGCAGAGTAACAAATACAGATGATCCAGCTGAAACTGAAGTAACTCAAAGAATTAGGAACCAAATGGAAACCTTTAAAAATCTCCAATATGTAACAGCTAATTTATCCACTGCTTGATGTCTCTGGTGGCACATATAATCTTTTCCTAATGCTGGACTGTGAGGCTACACTAGCAAAGAAAAAGAAAGTTTCTGACTCAGATGAACTTGATTTAGATTCCAAGTTGAACACTCTAAGCAAAGGAATGTTCAGGTCTAGGCAATGGTCATGATATACAAGTCAAAATAAACTGCACAAACTTTTTTTTCTTGTTGAATTCTTCATATCTTTAAATATACTTAACCCTGAATACGTTAGTTATTTACATGTCAATCTTTAGAAGAATAATTTTCACTAGCCAAGATAATATTTCTGCTTATGAAAGCACCTGCTTACATTTCAGTGACTTCAGAGAGATAGAAGTATGTAAGAAAACACTTCAGCTCATACTTGAATAGTTTTTTTTCCTCAAGTGAGAAATTCAATTAATAACCATTAGATATGTTCATGAATACAATTAGACATGTTTCTAAATTTGTAATGAATAAGTTAATTGTTCTTTGGTATAGTAAAATTATCCATTACTGAAACTCATCCCTTGAGTACTTTGAAGATTTGTATTTCAGCTTTTTACAATACCAGAGCATTCTAAACATTGAATGTGGTTTATGCAACATTTTCTCTTTTATTACTAAAAGGTCTTTATATTGATTTGGAAAAAAAAAATCCAAGAATGATCTTCTTAACAAATAACTCATTCATAAATAAAAGGAATAAAATTATCATCCTTTTTTCCAGAGGACAAATAAATTTAGGCAGAAATCATACTTTCTGCTTTTAAAAATACAGATATATCTGAGCAAAAGCTGCTTTATATTATGCTCAAAGCTATGAAGACGACTTTCCAGGTAAGTTCTCTTATTTTATACGCAGGCACAGTCTGGATTTCAAACATTAAAACAAACAGCTGTATTGCTGATGTGTTATTGTAAACCAGTATATTTATACCTGCATGGATTAAATAATATAATTTGAACTTCTTTGAATGCTTTCTATCTTGTAGCTACATATTCTTTTTCATCAAAGAAAACAAAAAGATTTCCTTTACGTTCCAGGCCTTTTAAAATTAGGTCAATGAAACATGTTATTGAAATACTTGTTTTTACAGATTAAATTTAGTTTTTTTCAGCACTAACTCTAGAAATGAAAACTTCCCTGTATTTCAGCATGTGTATTTCTGTGCTCACTTATAATCATGCCGAAACATCTGCCTGGGAACAACTTTCCTTTAAGGTTTTAGTCAAACAACCAAAACCTATGTTTTTATCTGTGTGCTTTTCTCCTGAAAACGAACTAACCAGAAAGTGAAAGAAAACACATGCATATAATCCACTGAATTCCAGTTACATTATTTATTAGCAACAGAGAAGGAAAAAAAAAAAAAAGTGCAGGTAGTCCATTTTTTGTCCTCTGATGAGACATGTTTCTAATGGAACTTTTTTTTTTAAAGAATAGGTCAACCCTTCCAAAATGGGTATTTCTACACATGCATGTGTTATTTAGATATGTATTATTTTACTAATACTATCATACCTATTGCTAAGAAGGAACTAGACAGATCAAAAATGCTACAGAAATAAATTTGAAGTGTAAAAGACTTCAGTTAGATGCAATGAAAGATTGAAAACTAAAACTGTTACGGTAAATTAATACAATTGAAAATACAAATGATGAGTGAACAGTGAACCTGTCAACTTCTCTTTGCTTATACACACGTAAGAGTGCAGATGAACACAAAACACATCTAAAGTAAGAAAATAAAGGCTGATTAACACTGTGGTTACTCTTTGTAATTCATAACAGTTAGGTTTATTGTTTCAGAGAATAAATTCACTGGGAGCTGGGATCAAGAGGAAACTACTGTCAATAGAACACCACATGCAAAAGCATTGAATGATTGTGGAGGTTATGCTTTATGGTGTTAAATACTACGAGAAATATTTTACTAGATTTGATGGACCACTGTTTATTCTGGCCTAGAAATCCTGATATTCTATGTAATGGTTGTCTCGGCCATGATGCTTAGCACCACAATAAGAAAAAGAGTGATAATGGCTTCATTTGCTCTCCCTTCCCTATTCTACACCTCTGACATCTTAACTGTGGAAAAGTATTGTGACCCTTGAAGGAAATTTTTAATGCAGTAATCAAATCAGTAACTTGTTCAGCTCTGAGATCAGAATCACTTAACATTTTCCTTAGGCATTCATGATTTTTGGTTTTCTCTTTTTTCCCCCTTTCACTGAAGTTGCTTCATGGCAGGTAAAGCGCCTTCTAAGATCTCTTCTGAAATATATTCTTGCTTTAGGAGACAGCTTTCCTGTCTTTTCCAAAAACAAAGGACAAAAAGTCTTTGAACTCTTGAGAGACTGATGTACATGCTTCCTCTGTAAGCAATATGAGTATTAATGAGGGGAAAAAATTCAAACCAATTGTGTTTGAAATGAAATAGGAACCTAAGTAATATCTCCCATGAGAAATTAGGAGTCCCTTTAAAAACAGGCTAATACATATAGCGCTCAAAATCAACAAAGTAATAAGAGAAAAAAAAATCTCTCTAGAAATTCAGACATCCGAACAACACTCTCCTAACATATGGCTCGCGCTGCAACCCCAGATATCAAAGCCATCATCCTCTAATCAACTGCCACTCCTCAGTGTCCTTCAGCTTATGCTAATGATGCTAATGATGCAGTCATTGAAGGCTGATACTGGTAAAACAGAAACTCAGATCTTTAAATGCCACACTTTTCATTTTTGAATACTTTGCCCTTCTGGTCTTAGTTACTCCATTGCTATTTAGACTTTTTTCAGTTGATGCACCTCAGTAACCCCGTTAGGCATACCATGGTTATGAGGCTATTCATAACTCTGGATACAGGTTTCTGGTAATTTCTAACACAGGACAAATTTGATGAGAACCCCAGTGCCAATCAAAATTTAAAATAACTCCTCATTTCTCATTGGAAAATAGATTTATTTAGACAATTCTAGTTCCAAAAAGAGTTTTTTGTAAAAAGAAAAAAAAAAAGGGGCAATAAAAGGGAAGGAGGATTCCATTATGACAGGCTTTTTAAAGAAAGAACATCTTGAAAGTATCTCTGACAGCTCCAGTAATAATCCTGACTCTGCCAGCATAGTGGTGATGAGTCCTTGTGTTCTCACCAGCAGTCTGTTTTCAGACGTGCTGTCATAGGAATTGGCATTGTTAAAATGAGGGTGTTGTGATGGTACTTTTTCTCCTGCAACCATCACATCAGGTTCATCCCTACATAAAAGCAAATTCAGTGCTTCTGGACAATTACTAAAGCAGGAGAGATATTAATGCCTACTAATATATGCTTTTTATGTGTGGGAGTTTAACCTGAAGTTCAAACTCGGCTATATACACTGAAAAAGCAGTTCATGTTTCTAAAACAAATGCTTTGTGAGTTTTTTTCTTCTTAATCTCTTAGGAAATGTTTATGATACATGATTTTGAAGGTTACAGAAACCCAGCCTTGTTTGCATGTCATAAATTAAAACCATCCATATACAATTCATGACTCCAGTTTCCAGTTCTCAGAGTGGAAATAAAGGACACTGTCATTGTTGCTGTCCTTTGCAGGCCAGGGTTGATGTGTAACAGCAGGTGCCTTTGAAAGGAATGTTGTTGGCACTTGTAAAGGTAGACTGCCCAAAGATGCATCTTTTTGTATTTAGGGAAAGGCCATTGTTTCTTTTGTTGGACTCTGTCAGGGGAAATCTTTGCGGAAGAGCTCAGGCAGATTAAATGGCACAAAAGGTTTAAGAAACATGGCCACACTTGAGTTCATGGACATTACACGTCAGTGGTCATATTTAAACATGCTCATACTTGAATACTGTCCCCATTATTATCTAAACCTAGTAATCCTAGAACTGTAAAATAAACTTCAGCTTTAATACTGGTTTTGTTGAGCTTTTTAAAAATTTTTTTTCTTTGTTTCAATACATAGAGGTATGAAACATATTTTTTACACAAAAAGTCTTAGTAATAGTTAACAGTCATGATGAAGCATATGAAAAAGAAAGTAGCCTGAAAGAGGTAACTCTAGGAAGCTCTAATGCCAAATATTAAAGATATTATTATTATTGGAGTTTAAGTTGAAATTTTGGAAGCAAGTTTTGTAACTAGACTACATGTCTAGTTACAGTCTCTATGATTGTGTAAGATTGATAGTTCTCAAATTTTGAAAACACGTAAATCTTGTGCCATTTCATATAAAGATGAATTATATCCTCTCATACTTTAGAATTTCACTTCACCATTTTGTGGCGCTTTGGGTTCTATTTCTGTGTTGAAGCTGATGTCTCTAAGCAAGATTTAAGGTAATTACTACTTCTAGTTGCTAAATCTGCAAATAGCAATATTCAGTCTTCTAAGTTGCATGAATTAGAAGAAAGTCTGCATGCATGATTTGAAAACACCAGTAATGAAATAATACTGGTGTTGGGATGTTTTACCTGTGTCACAGCATTTTGTTCCAACAAAATATTTAAATTTCTTCCTGACTTTTACAATATGCTAAAATATATTTAATTTAAACAATAATCAAATGCAAACCATAAAATTTATACAAGTGCAATTAAATATCTCAGTCTTATCAAAATGAACTGTTGTAATACCTCTATAAAATGAGATATGTTTGATTTTGTTGGTTTTTATTTAAAAGTAGCGCATTTTGAGAAAATAGTCTTCGAGTTTTGTCAACTGTCAATTGACAAATATTGTCAATGGAGCAGAAGATTTTATCTGTTTATAGTTTGTAGTTTGTTATCTAGGTTATCTAAGTACCTTCAGTCCTGTGTTTTTCAAGTGAACAGTCTCAGTTTTATTTTTTGGTTTGTGTGTCTTATGCCCACCATACCTTTAGTATCTCTCTACATTTAAAATTGTGTTGAAATAGCACACCAGATATGAATGAAATTTTTGATAAGCAATATGTCCAAAATCAAATAATGACAGAGAACAGTCTAATTGTATGGAAAGGAGAATGCAACATCTAGGCCATTTTTTTCTGGATGCATCGGGAGTCATTCAGGATTTGTAGAAAGCTTTATTCCTTATAATTGCCACTGACCTGCCTCCAACACAAAACAAAGAAACCTCACCTTTTTCATAAGTAGGTGGAAAGTCAAAGGTTCAGGCAGAGGGTGAAATATTTATTGAAAAAGAAATTGTCAGAATTTTTTTGACATCTCTATTTGAACAACATTTAGGTCACCTGGGAGACCTCTTCAGGAAGAATAATATTAAAAAAAAAAAAAAGCTTTATTCTAAATTAATCCTCCCTTTGCCTTCCCTTTCCTCCACCCCATATGAATATTGAAAGGAGGGATAATTACATGATGTACACCAATTGCACTTGATTTGTTTGACTAGCTCCAACCTGCAACAGTCAGTGCTTTGTGCTTCGATTCAATATTTTAGTTGTCAGCAAATGTTCAAAGGAACCTGCAGTTCCCTGTACATTGTAGCTGACATCAGGGAGTATGTTCATAGTTATGTGTAATAACATCACACAAAAAAAGTGATATACAGTGATTGCAAGCTGCCAACCACTGCATAACATCAGGCTTTGGAGCACATTGCATTTGCTTGCTGATGTATTATACCTCTCCAAATAAGGTGATAATCTATGATAATTAAGTTACGTGGTGCGTGCTGGGGCAAAAAGCAAGTGTGCAGGGACGTGTTCAGATGTCCTCATTTTTCTGCTAGAGCTAGCAGGGCATTTAGGATCCTTTTTGGCACAAAGCTTTTGTTAGTCAATAAAACATTTTCTGTAGCTAACTTTTCTCCTGAAAATCACGTTGCTGGCTGGAATGCTGTTTTTCCCTGTGTAACAGCTCCTCACATGTGGCACTTCCCATAATCAGAATTGGACAACAAATTGTCATAATATTAAGACAAATCCATGGAATAGCTGCACTTTATATCAGAGTGCAAAAGGAGAAGAGCAATGAGTCCTTGAGACAGCAAAGACATAGGCATATCTATCTAACCCAGCTCAGACCACTCTCATCCCACATTTCTACTGTGGTTTTCATTGTGCTGGCTTTTTTATACACCAGATAATGCATTATAATCAAACAAAAGATCAGATTTTTGCACTTGATGGTATCCTGTAGTCAAGGATGGCATTCTGTTGAAATGGAAATCAGAATTTATTCTGATCTGATAATTTAAGGATTTGGAAACTGTCAGCACCCTGGAATCCAATCTGATATGCTTAACACAGAAGGAGCACTGCTGTGTGCATCACTGCCCAGCACCTTGACAGGGCAATGACCAAGGCAAACAAACATGGGGGAATTCGTTAAACAGTATTGCACTTGTAGACCCAGAAAAATGAAAACATGGCAAAATGTTTTGACACACACTTCAGGATGATCTTAGGTGGCAGCAGCAGAGAGCCCAAAATTGCTCAAACAAGGGACTGCTATGTCTGAACTTTTTCTGAGCTCAGTCCCAGTCCTGGTTACATGCCTTCTCTTCAGGCACTCAGCAGGCTGTGGTGCAGCCCTCAGCACCTCATCATGTGGTGCAGTGGCTTTGAGGGCTGAATACTGAAGAAAGTCCCGGCCTGCAGTTAGGATAGAGCCGTGTACTTTGGAGACAGAAATCTTCTTTTCCCCAGTAATCTCCCAAACTGGCTCTAGTCTTGACTCTGAGGACCTTGTTGTGTGGCTTCTGAGATTGTTTTAATTTTAAAAATCACAGTGAGAAATACAATTTCTCACCAATTAATGAAATCCAAGGCTTTTCATGAATAGAGCTAAACTGTGACAAACTTAAGTTAAAAGACATCCATATGAAACAAAGCTCAGTTGATCATTGCAATTAACTGCTTAAAAATTGGAGGTAGTGCCTCTCAGAGTGTTTTCCCTTCCAGACCTGACCTATAAAATACTTTTTCATAGTATGTGAGGTAATGTGAAAATCTGCATGTTGGGAACAGTATGCATTCTTATGCTTCCTAATAGATGATAAAGACAAGGTACCTGCAAAGTCTATATCAGACTACTGAGAGATAAAATGAAGGAGAAGGAAGGGTGAAGACAAAGAACTCCCGTATGCAATGCCTACTTTAGGTGTGCTCTCTCAGACTAATACTGTGTCACCCTCTAGGTTATGGCAAGTAAGTGTAACATAACATAAAAAAGAAGTGTAAAAGCATAGTTTATTCATAAAATAAATATATTTAAATATGGAAAATACTCTAGAGACTTATACACAGAAATAAAGGACTCTTAAAATTGGGACCCTGTTCACTCTGTATACTATCCAAAAGACATTCTGTTTGTGGGTTTTAGTATATCGGCAGAACTAGTGATTTACTTTTTGTCTAAGCACCAGAAATATAGATGTTCTGTCACTGATGGGAGTCACTGCTTCAGGCAAGCATATAGTCACTTATGTTGAATACAAGGTGCGTTTTACTCAGGTTGAAACAAAACTTCAACTAACTTAGCATGCCTTTGATGTTCTTAATTTATTGAGACTTCATAATACCCTTTATCAACTTTATTAACTTTTTAGCATTTAACTAATCTATTGGAAGTTTATGAGCTATTTTGAGGAAAAATAGTACTTTTAGCCCGTGCTGTATTTTTGTCCAGCTGTACTGAGCTTTACACTTCTTTTCAGGTGTAGGCTGATCACCCTTAATTCAGCCATGTAAATGGGATTCATACATGCAGCTTATGCATGTTAGAGGACCTAGCCATTGATCAGTTTGGACAGAGGAGAAATCTGGGCTAACTTCTTTGTAAGACAGCCATTGAGAGGCAACACTGTGATGGCATTGATCACAGTGTTGGTATTTTTTTTTTCTGAAAATAATATTTTTTACTTAATAATCAGATAAAGTAGTTTTCTTACTCCTACAGAAAGAAAATAAAACCAAGAAACCTGTTCTCAAATCAAAATTCTGCAGTAAGATATTAAAGAAAAACAACCTCAAATAAAAGGCCATGCCAAATTACCATATTTTATTATGGAACGTAACAGACACATTTCTTCACAGTCAATTCAATATTTTTGTTCAAGTTTAAACTGATTACTTGGAAAATGAATGAAAAACATTCTGTAAATTGAATTTCAAGGCAGCTGGCTGCTTAACAGGAAAGCTGAGTATCAGACTAGTACTGCTTGAGAGGTTCTCCAGAATCTTGAAAGCATCCAAAAGTATGATGATTATAAATTTCTACAAGTTTTATGTAATTATGCATGACATTTAATAGAAATCTTCCAAAGTGGCTAGATGAAGCTTATCTGAGCTCAAGTGAAATTAACTGTTAAGAGTACACTTCAAAATGAAATCCTCCTTGTTTTGCATGTCTCATATTACAACAGCAATTTTGACAAAGACAGTCAAACTATAAGTAAAATAAACTGTGAAATAAAAACTATTTTTTAATTAGCTATTTGGAGGTTTGATTTAGTCATATTTTTTATCCTCATTTTGCTTTGCTATAATTTTAGTACCTTTGATGCAGGTGCTCTGTGCTTTGATGAATTTCTTTTCATGCTTTCTTTTCAAAGCATTTGATACATTAAAACGTGCTGGTCTGGTTGGAGCATTTAAAATAAAAAAGAAATAACTATTTTTATCAGTCTTCATTATTTTGTTGATTGAATGACAATGGACCAGAATAAGAGTCTACAGAAATAGGTTTTCCATGCAGTATGATTAGGTAACAGAATCAGAATGCTATTTCTTTATGCACAAATTTTTTTTCACTCAAAATCCCACTAGGTATTTTAAAACAAAGCTGTCTCTATCCTAAAAAGAAATCATTTAATCTCAGAGAGGGCCTATCATTTAATGACACTAAGATGTTACATAAATGCAAACAAAATACTGAAAACACAAATAGTTGAGACCTTCTTATTGATATCATTCTCTAATCAGTTTGAAGCAGAGATTATTTGCAAAACCCTCCTAGTCTGCATGGAGCACACTTGTGAAGATTCTACATAACCTTCTGTTCTGTGACAATGGAACAAACTAAACTATTGAAAGCATTCCTGTCCCCTTTCATCTAATATTCCCATAGCAAATTCTAAACCTAATTACACTGTGTAAACTGTTTGTTACAGCTCTCAGTATTCCTTGAATTTCAACAGGAAAAAAAAATCAATGAGAAAGTTAAACAATCTAATTTTATTCTTCTATTAGACACTTATTACCTTTGTCTCTTTTAATATCAGCAGTAAAGGTAAAGTCAGCAGCTGAAGAATGTAGAAGTGTTAAGAGTGGAAGAGGTTTGAAGGTTCACAGAATGGTTTACGGAAGAAAATCAGAGGAAATTTTATTAAATAGCAATTAAGAATGGACTATGGAAAATACTATTGTTAAATGCTTTGACGTGTGTCATTAATGGAAGGGATTTCTGGTAATTATATATCTGTACTAGGGAAAAGTAAAATTGTCCTTACGTACATAATCACTTTTTTTTCCTTAGGCCTATTAATAGCAATGTCAGTGACAGCTGACCCTGCTAGATTTCCAAGCCTAGTGGTGAGGCAGTCTCCTATTGTATGTGCACTTGTGCCCCACACATATGTCCAGCTTGAGGAGCTGCAGGAGTAGGCACCAAGTGTAATGGGTGGTACGTGGTAAAACAGTTGCAGAACCCTCCTGGTTCAGAGAATCTTGTTTCTTTTTCACCCTATTCTTCCCTAAACTTCTGTGAAACTCTGTTTTTCTGGGCATTTTGTCCATAAAGTATGAGAATATACTGCAAACGAAAGTTGTGATTTGTGCATCTTAGAAGTCTTGTGCTGCAATTTGCTGTTGCAGGAACCATAGCAAAGAACAGAAGTTTGGGGCCTGTAAAAGTCACCCTCATTCTCGTCAGGAAGTCTAAAGGCCACACAGAAAACACCATTAACTTTCAATTCAGCATTATCTTGTCTTCCCAGTTCATTCTCATTGAAGTGAAGCACATGGAGAACGTGGCTATTTCCTTCTTTCAAAAAATTTTTCTAGACTTTCAGGTCTAGGAACTTTCAGGTCTACGAACTTTCAGGTGTTGAGTCATAAGGACCTGTGAGGGTCAGTTATTGCATTGAGTTCCATCAGGATTATCAGCAAGCCTGAAGAGGTTTCTTCCAAATTCCAGCTCAGGACTTAAGAGGCAATTAAAAAGTTCTTCTGAAACTGTTCACCCACGGTTTTTTTAAATGCCTTGTGCAAATTCAAGTAGAAAATCTTGAGAGACTAATTGGTGTCACAGATATACTAAAGCAGAACAATTCACTAGGATCTCACTTCAAGACTTGCAACTTTCATTTCAGTTGCTTCAAATTATTCAACTTTAGCTTCTGCTGTTAGTAAATACTAAGTAATTACACTTAAATTCTTCCTGAAATACATTGATACAAGTCCCAAGTATTTTATTCAGCCCGTGCCTATGTTGTGGTGAAGATCAGACTTCTAACTAAACATCATCCACCTCTCCAGTTGTGACAAATGTTTAGGTTGGTGGGCATTTTTCCAGAAGTCAAACATTTTAAGTTAATATAGTGTTATATTTTCACACTGCAAATTCCTTTGATGGGGAAGATGTTATTCCCTTGAATATGAGCAAAAATAAAATTTAAAATGAGTTTCATATTTTACACTTACATTTACCTGTTTTGTGAGTGTTTGAGTAGACTAAGACTGGAAGAAGACACTAAATAAAGAAAACAACAATGACATTTTAATGCCAGCTGTTTTGCAGTGCAATATTGCTAACTCCAGTTGGAACATGCAGCTCTTACCATACTTCATTGAGTCAAGCATACAATTCAAAGCTTTATAAATGTCAAAATTTAAAATTCAAAATTACCATGCAGCCTGGTGTCTGTGCTCTAGGGCTATGTGCACAGGGTGGGAAAGGGGGCAATATATATGCAAAGAAGGGGTTGAAAACAGTAATCTCAAATTCTGCAAAGAAGACTATTTTTAGATTTAAAACTTGCTTGCCTCCCTCCTCCAGTGATACTGAAATGTGTTCTGTTTTCTGCCCTAAGTCTAGTAATTTCATTATTTTGAATAATGAATGAGTGAATGAATGAATGAATGAATGAATGAACGAATGAACTAACTGAATTAATATATCCCATCACAGCACTTCACCAGGTTTTCTAGGTTATTTGATCCAGGATCTTTTAGGCTCCTCTTGCAAGAGAAATTCTCTACTCCAGTGATCATCAATACGGCTCTTCTCTGCTCCCCTTCCAGGTTGTGCTCATGAAGCATTTTCCAAACATTGTTCAATCAGATCATGTCCATAAATGGAAAAGAGGAAGAGGATTCTGAGAATAACAAATTCAGCCTCACAGGTGATATCAGTGCCCCCTGACTGAAGACTTCACAGCAGTGGTAAGTAGGCTTGCTAGCAGTGAGCTCAGGCTTAACATCCAGTAGAAATATACCTGACATTCAATACATCTTCCTACAACATGATGGACCTGTATTATATGCAGCATTCCAGGTGATATATTAGGAGTGCCTGCTCCAATGACATTAATACTTCCATATTTCTTTGTGAAATACCTTGCCTGAAAAATCCTAGAATTGCTTTTGACATTTTCATGGCTGCTTCACAGAGATGGTTCATAGTAATCTTATAATTGACTAATACACCTAGATCTTGCTCTTCCTCTGACATTTTCAACTAATGACTTTCCATGTGAAGGAGGAAATCCTTGTTATTAATCCTCAAATATGTGACCTTGCACTTTTCTATGAAATCTCATGCCATTTCCTTGTTTCAGTCCTCAAGGTCTTTTGTTTTTTTCTTAAAGATTCTGATCCTTTCCTGTGCTGACAGTACCTCTACTTCATATAATCAACAGAATTATCATGCTGAATGTAGTACCAGGGTCCTCAATGAGAATGTTTAAGTCACACCCTGACATCAGTCTTCAAAAAGTTTATTTGTAATTGCCTTTGAACTTGGTATGCCATCTTTTAATGTGGCTATTGTTGTCTCTCATTTAGTTTTTTCCCTTCATAAATTAAATAGATTTTCCTAGTCTGGCAAATCCTTATCAAAGCAAGGTCCTTGATTTTTTTCAAAGAGAGATATCAGATAAATGTCACAACCTATGTGTGCTAAAAGCATGTTTGCTTTTTGTTCTGCTTGTCATTTACTGATTCTTTCTTTCAACATTTGTTCTGTAGTTCTGGATACTCAATAAAGAAGTTTGTAACATCCAAGATCATTTCTCTAACCTTTTGAAAACATTCTCAGAATGTAAATACCATCCACAGTGTGTTTTATTCTCTAAAAATCGTCGCTACTCAGTCTTGCACAACTGGGTGTTGAGAAACATAAGGATCCAAACCATCCTGCAGATTGCTTGCAACAAAGGCTACATTTGTGCAGAAGTCAGGCTGGTAACATCTCTTAAGGTAAAGACACAAGATTTTGCACAGACAGCTGTGGCATTTGCACTTGGAGGTGAGCTGAGCAAATTTCTTTGCTCCTGACCCCAGGGTGAGTCACTGAACAGTTGTCTCTGCTTAAGATGTTTAGGACAAAAAACCACTTTTTCCCATTGCACAACACAAAGGCTTATTAAAATTCAACAAAAAATTCCGCTCCTTTAAGTCTTGGATGTTCTTGGTTACTGAATTTATTAAGCATACAGTTTCTATATATGCCCAAAGGATATTTTTTTATGACAACGAGATTTTGACTACTCACATCTTTATCTTACAGTCAAAGGAAAAGCAAACTCTGGTCTTAGTCTTACCACATAGAGGTCAATTTAATTGGTCCCTGGGTGATATTGCACTAATCAAGACGAAGTGGAACTTGTTTGCACTGCAGTTCATCTGGAATCATATTTGTGTGAAGTGAACCTGAAAAGCTAGTTGAAAAGTACAGGTTGTGAACTCTAGCTAGCAAGTTCTGGATCACTAAAATAACATCATTGGAAGGCATGTATCACATTAAGTTGTACTATACAAGGAACAGGCATAATGCTATCTAATTGAAATGTTTGTATGCTATACATCCTTTGGTGGGAAAAAAATCCTCTGTATTCTTTCACAAGATACTTTTTCATAAACAGTAAAATAACTTACATTGAAATTCTAAAGAGACAGTATTTGTAAAATATAATTTTACAAAAGCCCAAAACATCTATTAAAAACATTCAATCTGATGAAGATGACATCAGCCAGTGGTGAAAAAAAAGCCCCAAAAGAAAAACAAAAACTATTGATTTCTTCAGAAATCAGGCAGCTATGCAGAGCTTAAATAGGCTCTGGTAGAGGTAGAATTTCTGAGCAGAAAGAGTTGAGTTATGCCTAATTGTGGTTTGTTAGGTAAATTGTTTAAAACATCTAAGCCACTCTTCTTATGGTATAACGTGCCTGTTTATGTAGATAATGTATTCTCTTTCTAATCACTGCAGTGATATTTCTTAAACATAGGTCTTTTTAACAAGAAATGCAACCAAAGAGTGCATATTTCTTTACTGATTTATTTTAAGATGTTAAGAAAAAAGAAATAACTGTATTCATGGAGGGAGAAAAAAGACATTTGCTTAACGTAAAAGTAAAATCCAAACAGGCTTTCTATTGAGTGTACCATTTTGAAATATTTTGGTTTTTATTTATTACTCTTGGCTATGAAGCTTTTATTAAACATCTCAGAATATAAATGTACAATCCCCCCCTCAACCCCCTCCCCACCCACATCAAGGCATCTACAGTTTTTTTCAGACAGCTATTAGGATTATGGAGGATGACTAAGAAAATTAATTAAAAATGAATATACACCAAGGGCTGTAATTTACAGCCCATCAGGTTCAAAATATTTTTCTTAGTTCATAACATGTTCCATGTGTGTGTTAAAATTCAAGAAAATTAGTCTCAGCCCTATATATTGTATTTCACTGTTTCATTAAAAAGTTGCTTAAATGCTTTCATTAAGTGGAACATTTATTTAGATATTAAGGGAAATTATGTTGAATATGTAAATGATCTATTTGACACCAAAAGGGGAAAGAGGCAGTAACAATTTTAATTAAAAATTCAATCCTAACAGGGTTTGCCCTCATCAACTTAGAAATATTGCACAGACTCTTTATTAAATTGCAAACTATCTGGTTAAAAGCTATTCACTGTGTTATCTAAGTCATCCTTCTCCCCACCAGATCCAGTTTCTACAAAAGTCAGTGGCAAAACTCTAACTCCAGAAGGCCACAGATTCAGTGTATAACTTCAGAGCAGTTTCCTCCGTGGGATAAAATGGTGCATTCTGGCCTTGTTTTAGACCTGGCAAGATGGTTCTACAAGGAAAGAAGATGAATGTGACATACACAAATACATCCTGTCCTCTGTGCCAATCTCTGGCTGTCCCTACCAAGAGACAGTACATACAGGACACCTCTCCAGAGGGGTCCCTCTCCAGAGCTGGTGGACACAAGCAGAAAATGAGCAGCCAAAGCACTTGCATTACTTTCCATTTATGCTGTCATGTTTTGCCTGTCTTGTTTGATGTGAAGGATAATACTTTCTTCCTGGAAAAATCCATCAGCAGCATAATGACCTGGAATTAGCAGAGGAAGTGGGGGCAAACCAAAGAAGCTGTGAGCACATTTGGAAGCATTTAAGTTTTCAGGGTCAGAATACAACTAATGGTTGAGGCAGCAAGGGATCTCTGTTCCTGCTTGTGTTCATGTGTGGTGAAGACATTTCGGCTCAGTGTGAGCATCACATGGCTCAGACTTTAAAAAGCTGCTTCTCTCCCTTCTTCTGCCATTGATCTTGGAGCATGGTCTTGTGTAACTACTTTCATGTTTGAGTGGTGGGGATTTTTTTCCTTTCTCTTCTCTCAGCCTTTATCTCTCTTTCCATTTGAACTGTAAGGCTTAGGAGAAGGAGTGTCTCATGACAGGCGTAGTTATACGCCTGCTCAATGAAACTCTCTTATTAGCTAGGACCTATGGAGCTGTAATATCAATAATTAATAATCACGAACAGTGCCTGGTTACTGATTCATTAAAACTAAAATTTATCCTAATTTTAACTGGATCCTCAAATCCCTGTAGACAGGCCATACAAACCTACTTAACAGCCCTACCAGCCATTTGACTAGTTCATATTATCATTGGATTTAATCTTTCCAGAACTAAATGACCTCGTGCACATCAGCAAAGGAAATAGATTGATATCAGCAAAATCTAGGGCAGTGTGAGCTGTACTTGAGCTGGTAAAACACTGTCCGAGGAATTCTTAATTCCTATAGCAGGTTGTAACGTGGTATAAATCGAATGAACTTGTCACAGGACATGGAAGCAACTCTAATTTTTGTACTTTGAAGGGATGAACCTTTCCTTCTTTTCTTAGGCAGCCTAAATACATAGCATTAGTGCTTCTTTTTGTCTATACCTCTTAGGAGTAAATCCAACAGCTAGGAAACACTGTAACAGAGAAAGAATGTGAATGTCTGCTTCAGGCCACCTGACTGATCTGCCAGATCTTCACCTGGGGAAAACTAATTTAATTTTTTGTCAGTTAAAATAGATGTTGAGAAACCTCTCCCCTCTTTCTTTTCTCGAGTTCCCATCTCGCAGGGCTGTTCCTCGCTCGCTTCCCCTGGCTCAGCCCTGGCTGCCGGGCAGCGTTTTGCCCTCCCTTGCCCAGGCTTTCCCCGGAGCTCTCGCCCGCCCGCCCGTGGCTGAGGGGCTCAGCCGTGCCCTGCGCTGGGGCCGCTGCAGCCGCGGGCACCGCCTGGGGCCGGCCCGGGCAGCCCCGGCACAGCCCCGGCGCTGCCGCCACCGCACAAAGACTCAAAAAAAGATGAAAATCGATCTTGTCTGACAACGCACTGTGGAGAAGCACCTCAAATTTCAGATGATTATGTCTAATGACAAAACACATTGAGGTTTTGGAGACCTGCACTCTGTCTTTTTGTTCTTTCTTTTATTGTTATTAAAATATGACTCCTTTTCCTTTTGACTCTTTCATTTGATCTTACTCTGTGGACACTTTTAACACTGGGAAGGCCTTTTTATCTGAACCCAAGGAAAGGGCAACATAAAAAAGCGTGTGTTTGTTCCTTTGAGCGCAGCTTGTGCTATCAGGAGCTGTGCCTTTTGGGAGATAACTCTGGCTTTGCTTCTCAAGCTCCATCTGAAGGGACAAAGTAGAAGCCTACGGTTTTGCATCAGCTCAGCCTGTGCAGGCAGGGAGTATCCCATCGGGGAGCTGCCTGTATGCCATGTTGGTACTGCTGCAGCAGAGTTGGAGACCTAGTTATATCTGGAACAAATGTGTGTAATTTTTTTTAGCTATTAAACTTATCCTATTCTGTCAAAAGGAATCCTGAGGTAGCTGGTTTTGTTTTCCTCAGAAATGCTTATCATATAAGCAAATCATAAAACACATAAAGAAAATAAAAAAGAAAGAAAAAAATTTTAAAAGGGTCAAACATAGAGCATGATTCCCTGCTGTGCCACATTTTGGGGCAATAAGTTTGCATTGATTCATTGTGGATTAAATTTTCAGGAGCTGAAAGCAACTGTGTCTCTAAGGAAGCATCTGTAGATATCCTCTGCCCGAGAATTTTTGAAAATGGAGCCAAAAGAGAAGAAAACAACAAACTTAAATTCTGCACATTTACATGGTAATATTTTTCTCTAGCTCCAGGTGCCATATTGATTACAAGTCAGACCTCATTAAGGCTTGTATTAATTTAGTGCTTTGGTGTTTAATTTGTGCTAATTTAGACTGGAGAAATGGTTAAATGTTACTCACCATTCTCTTTCTTTAAAATTTTGTTAAATTTCATTGTGAAGAAAGCTTCTAAGTTTATTAAAAGTCTACTGAGTTTCCTAAAAATCAGACCAGAACCAAAGGCAAGAAAACTGGTTTAGATAAAACAGGAAAAACATCTTCCAATAGTTAATAAAAATATGATCATTTTATATCCCAGTATTCAAAAAGATATCCTAGTATTTCTACTACTTACAGTCTAACTGAACAAATGGAACCAAAACATATAATATGCTTACTCCTTCAATATTTCTTTGGATAAATTGGATCTCTTGGAAGAAACAAATAAATTTACGACTTTAGTTCCTCACAGAAGCACCACTGAAATTCTGAGCCTTTAGAGATCTTTCTGCCACTGCTTATTGGAACTGGTCAGGCACTTGACAAGTGTTCAAGAAGAAAAACAAAAACAGCAAAGAGTAACTGCCAGTGAAGTGCAGCCATTTAGCTGTTTTTCAGTCTTTTCATAGCTTCCAGTTCAGCATTTCAAAATGCATTTCAAAATACATTTCAAAATGCATTTTCATTATGAACTGGAATGAAAAGGCGGGATTTGGAAAAAAACTATTAAGAGTTCAGAATACATTTGCTGAAGGCATAAGGCGTTTTCATTTGTGTCACGCTTAAAACTTTTATGTATTTATACAGCATTGTATATTAATGCATTAGACTTTTATTAGAAGAAAAGTCAAAATAGAATCTAAACTGTAGAATTAGCACAACAAATTTTACAACAATCAAGCAAAAAAAAAAAAGTAATTTTTCATTTGAAGTCTTTCCAATAAAATATATCATCAAGGTGATCAAAAAGCACGCTTCCATGCGATAAATCTCCAGTATTCAACTGTTCCTTCAAGACTATGTCAAGTTGTAGAAGCACACAAGCACCACTTAAGGATAAGAATACCTTGGCCTGTGGGAAGGACCTTGCTTCATGTTATTGAAGCAACAGTGGAAAATTAATGCCTCTCTCAGCAATAACCCAGTCAGCAATAGATGCTTTAAATGAAGAAGGAAAAGGGAGTAGCTGCTGTGTATCATTCCAATTGCACTTTTGATTTATGACTCACTTCAACATCTCTGCTGAAACCAACATTCATGAAATCTACCACAACTGAAATGGACTTTTCTCTCTTTAAAACTAAGCTATAATTACACTATCTGAGCCTGGTATTATAATTACAACAGTTCAACTCCCTTAGGAAAACACCTTCATTTCAACTTCAAGATGAAGTTAAACAAAGTTAACTTCAGCAATGATCAACAGGTCAATGAGAGAAAACTGAAAGGAAATGTTAATGTCACAGAAGCATGTAGGGGAGGGTAAGATTTCTTCTGCTGTCAGTAATTAACTAAAAATTTTGCATGTTTAGCAGTACCCAACCAGTAATAGTAAATCTATTATACAGGAACATTCAGTGAAGTCAGTAAATTAGAATTTTTAAAGCTTTTTTTTCAGCCTCAAAAATATTGTAGTCATTCTAGTCATGAATGTTTTTTCAAGCCACCAAACAATGAGAAAGAAAGGTACATCTGCACAGTTCTTTGCATGCAGGTACAAGATACATGTGCTTTCCAACGCAGATGAATGCAAGCCAACTCAAGATCCAACGCCATAAGACATTGTTAGAAAGACGAAGCCTGGTTAGCCAGGCTGCCTCTCCCAGACATGTTGTGTTTATGGAGTCTACAGACAAATTGTTCCCTCTGTCTTTTCTGGCAATAGGAGGTTGAGGAGAATTAGGGAACAGAGAGGAGAAATCAGAGCACTTTAACCCTTATTTGCTCTTTCGTATTTGTCTTAAGGTTGTGCTGTCTCTTAGAGGAATATCCAAGAGATGGGAAAATTGTGCTCTACTTTGTGTAAATTGTGCACATGCTCTCCATGTGCTTGGAACAGCCCAGAAGAAGTTGTTCCTCCCTAGCAGCAGAGGCAAGACAGCTATATCTTGCCATTAGACAAATTGTGACTCTAAATGTAGCCCATACTAGACTGTTTTGGAAATTTTAACAGATGTGGACTTTGAAAAAAATGCAACCTGCAGGGACCAATACCCATAAAGTGTAGGAAGTTTAAACTACTTAACTTTAAGAAACAATGATAATTTTCACCATTTGAGAAAAGGCTCAAGATTTGTAGTCACCTTAGTAGAACACGTGAAATCAATGTGACGTAAAGTGGGTGGGAACTGAGAAATGCAATGTTTATTTTCTTCCTAGATGATTGCAACGTTAATAGTAGAGGTGGCTTTCTCACCTCCAATGGCTCCTAGTAGTCCCACTGAGTCTGCACAAAGGTATTGCTTTGTGCTGCCATTTACAGCTGCAATGTCAAGCCCCTCCATATTCAAAGTTATCTATATACTGAACTCATGCCAGAAGAAAAAAAGAGCAGAAACAAAGACAGCTGAAAACCAGGTTTGATTCCACTTCTCCAGGCAGTGCTTCTGTCACGCCACAAGGGGTAGAGTAAGACTAATGCCCTCACCACCACTGTAAGTGATCATCAGCTGAGCTACTACAATGAAAAAAAACAAGTGTATTGTCAAAAAATGGAGCCCCTAAAATGGTATTTCAAGTTTCTTATTTCTCAGTTCTGCTAATAGTAATGAAATTTAATATGTGGTAATATTGCTTAATATAATTTAAAAACATAAATTTGTATGTTAAAAAAAGCACCATAAAATAAATTAAAGCACCATATTTCCATGGCATTAGGTTCTCTGGCTATGCTTTTATCACTAGCTGTAGGAGATGGGGGTGTTAGAGGGACCTCCAGAATGCCCTGGGAAAGTGTGGTTGTTTGAGTTAGGAGATACACTGTGTTATTCTCCCATGCCACTCCACAGAATACCCTTCTGTGTATTTTGATACAAGTGTATCCATCTTAAAGCATTTTATTGTATTCACCCTCTGTCCAGATCAGCCCACACACCCTGCTTCCCGCATTGGTTACTCCTGTAAAACCCTCTTTCTTCCCATTCTGTTTGGTATGTATTAAGTCACCACATTCTCACCACAGTCTAGCCCTTCCCACGAACCTTCCTGATTGGATCGTGTATCCCTCACCCCCTCCTACCCACTGCAGTGTATATATACTGGACCCTCCTCCAATGAACTCTGAACTCACCCGGGTGCTCTCCAGCTAGGTTGTTTACCTTATCCCACAGCCCCTCATATTTACTGCACCCCCTTCCTAATTTTGCCTCCTGTGCCTTTCCATCACCTTTGGACCTTGCAATAAACCGGTTGGATTTATCCAGGGCTGAGTTTCCCTCCTTCAATCTGGTGAGAAGAAATATCCATCTGGGGGCTGGGCGGAAGGTGGGGTGTGGGAGCCCACATTCCCATAGAGAATGTAGGTAAAAAGTTTAGAAGGCCATGTCATTTTCATGGTTTTTTTTGATTATTTTGAAGCTGAACATAGGAATACATCTGTTTATGAGTAATAAACATATTGACTTCCTTTCCTTCTGGCTATGCCAATTCTGGAATCAGGTGAATCTTTCACATGTTTCTTACTTCTTGTTAGTCTAAAAGGGACAGCATTATTTCTTTTAATACAGTTTTAATACAGCAAAATCCTTTAATACATTACAATACAATATTTCTTTAATATACAATTTTGTGCTGATCTATGTCTCAATGTTTATTTCTCCCTCAAGTTTCTCTCCATAAAGAAATATATTATCTCTTTGACCTTCAATGTTGTTCAGGTTTTTATTTTATCTTCTGTGCATTTACTTCTGACATTTGTTCTGCCTGGTATCTTTGTTGTTCTTTCTGTTTTCTTTGTTCTCTTTCTGTCCTCTCTGTATGTGTATGGTTTTAGTGACCTGGAAAAATGGTCATCTGCAATATTCTTGAAGCTTATCCTGACGCTGCAATTCCTCTTACTTTAGGAGTTTAAAAGTTTCTAAGAAGGGTTTACATATATATTTTTAAAACATTTTTTCTGATATCTCTTTGCCATGTTCCCATTAACGGCTGTCCTCCTGTATCTTGGATCACAACTAATTTTGTTTTGTTGGGTTTTTTTTTTGACCTTGCTACATAGCTGCTTTTAGTTGCATCCCGTATCTCACTTTGCTCTTCTCATTAATTCTGAACTTTCTTTTCATTATATTGAATTCTAAAAATACCATTCTGTAATTTCACTGCCTTGGATAAAAACATGAAATGATTTGAAATTATTGTGTGTTAAGGGCAAAGGATGATAAACTGCTGTACTAGATAGAAAGTTAGTATCCTAGTAAAATAATGTTTGACAATGGAAGATGTGTTTGTACCTACATACTGATCTTCCTATTACCTTCTTGTAGAGGTTTGGGAGATAAGGTAGGAACATTTGTGGTCACATGTATATATGTAGAGGAGGTATACAGAGTATATCCAACCCCTAAACCAAAAACTGTGAGTCATGATAAGCAATGCTCCCTAGGGTTTTTTCAGTCCTGGGTCCTGATGGTATATCAGTCTGATTATACAGAATAAAATGTGCTGACTTACATTAGATAAGGACCCTGTACTGCTGTGTGAATTAAACTGGTTGTGATAGAGAGGAAACTGTGCAGGAGCAAAAGCACTCCCCGTGCTTTTGCCAGTGATTGAGATTACCCTAGAGTGAGCCAGCTTCCTTCAGATTCAGGAAGATTTATTCCAGTTTAAGTAATGCTATTGCACTACCAAAAGTATTTTTATTGCCTATGCAAACTGTTTCATTCCCTAGCATACTCCTTTTAATACCCAAGGCCTTGGTGCACGTTTTCCATCATTATTTTAAAGGGGATTTACTCGTTCTTAAAGAATAGAGCGAAATTCTTGGTATTATAAAAGCACTGGACATTGAAGTCTTATATTTATCCTTGGGCTTACTAGAGATGGCAGGGAGGTTGAGAACATCTCTATCCTACCCATGATTCAAACCTGATCTATAGGGATTGTCTTTTCTTTTTGAGAGAGAGATAATTCAGTCTGCAGAATTGAGCTTGACAGAAAATTTTTTTGTCAATTATGTATGAAGCTAGTATGCTATCAACTAGGGAGCTGGATAAAATCTTCAAAATTCAATTTCTTTAAGGATCTTTAAGGCCTCAAAATTTGGCTGGGTTTCTTTCTATTGAAAGCCTAAAACTTCATGCAACAACACAGCTTGACTCACGTCTGTATTACAAATGATTTACTATGGTAAAAGTAAACACTTTTGTTTTCATGAAAGACCAGGGATCAAGTACTCTGCTTACTTTTGGACTTATAACCACTTATTCCAGCAGGATGTTGATTATCTGGGGGAGTTTTTCCAACTGTTGATTTTAGTATGAGACACCTTTCTTAATTCTTTAGTTTGTGCCAGAGATGTTAGCAATCAGTCAAGTTTTAGTCCACAGCCTTAGAGGCATCTATCACTAGTGTGAACACAAACATAGAATCACAGAATGCTAAGGGTTGGAAAGGACCTTCATCATCATCTATTCCCAACCTCCCTGCCATGGACAGGGACATTTCCCACTAGACCAGGTTGCTCAAGGCATTGTCCAGCCTGGCCACAGTTGGGGCATCCACAATCTCCTGTGCAACTTGTTACAATGTTTTACCACCCCCACAGTAAAGATTTTCTTCCTAATATCTAACCTAAATTTCCTCTCCTTTGGTTTATATTCGTTACTCTTTGTCCTATCACTACACTTCCTGACAAAGAGCCCCTCTCCAACTTCCCAGTAGGTCCTAGACACACCCTGGAAGGTTGCTCCCAGCTGAACAGCCCCATCTCAACCTATCTTTGTAGGAGAGGTCCTCCAGTTCTCTTAGCAACTTTGTATTTCTCCTCTGGACTTGCTCCAACAGTTCCATGTCCTTTTATGCTGGGGACTCCAGAGCTGCGTGCAGCATTCCAGGTGGGGTCTCACCAGAGCAGAGCAGAGGGGGACAATCACCTCCTTTGACCTGCTGGCCACGGTGCTTTGGATGCAGCCCAGGGCTCCATCGGCTGTCTGGGCTGGGAGCGCACGCTGCTGGCTCACGTTGAGGTTTTCATCAGCCATCGACCCCAGGTCCTTCTCCTCGGGGCTGCTCCCAATCACCTCTCTGCCCAACCTGTGGGTGTTCCTGGGATTGCCACAGCCCAGGTGTAGGATCTTGCACTTGGCTTTGATAGACTTCATGAGATTTGCATGGGCTCACCTCTCCAGCCCTCCAGGTCCCTCTGGATGGCAGTCACAGGCATGGTAGAAATGAAAGCAAAATAGAGATTCTTTGATATGAGTTTTTAAGAGCCCATGCATTCCTGTGTTCCTGCTGTAGCAGCTGTACAGGGACTGCATTTTCTTGCATTAACCTTTATTGAAAAATAGATGGTTCTTCACATTGTTTTCCTCCTCAGTAATATTTTAAGAATAAAATGGAAACTAAATAGCAATGTCTATTTTGGGTAAAAAAATTCAGAATAGCTAACTTCTCTCTGTCTACAATCAAAGTGGTGGGAAAAGTACAGCAAAACAAAGGTCATGAAAATCCCTATAATATTTTCAGCTTCCAAAACAATCATGGAGAGATAGTCATAAACAGCAGATTGAAGTAATGACTAACAAAAAACAAGTTAAACTCTGACCTTTCATACAAAACTTTCCTAACATGCAAGGACTCAGTCTGAGTCAAGAGGTACAGTACAAGGATATGCTTTGTAGTCCTGTCTTCTTTAATTACTGCAGTGTCAGTTCAATGGTTCTGTGAATAAAGAAAGCTTTTTTCTTTTTTCTTTTTTCTAAAGTTAACTAGCATATCATCTTCCTTGGCCTGTTTACCTTCAGCAGAGAAAAACATGTTGGAGACTTCAGGCATGAAGTGTGTGACATTTTGATGCTTTGATCTGACTGCTGCACACACAAGTAGTTAGGGCAGAAGTGAAATTTCTGGAGTGTTCTAACAAAACAATGTCCTTTGTGCCTGAAAATATGTGTGTTTATGTTTAGATGATCATATGCAGGCATATGTGCATTTTGTCTTCAATATATCTTATTTTTCTTTTCATTTTTTATATCTTACATATATTTTGGATCACTATCTATGAAGCCACCTTCCTGTATGTGATCCATTGCCCCTCTCAGTTTTTCACTGGCCTAAGTTTTAAAATTTATATACAAACTTTTAAAACAACTCAGGACTAGTTCATGAACTCTAGATTTCACAACTGACAATTTATTCTTTTTATACAATTTCTGCAGGTTTGTCCCCTGACACATTGTTTAAACAGAATCCTGCATGAAAGCTTCTGTGTAGAAAGTTAATAATAAAGAGAAAGGGTAAGACTATTTCAGTCCATCATATACTAACAGAGAGAATGCAGTGAGTGATATTCACCCCTCCACATGCACCCCTGTGCCCCTGCCTGCAGCCTGGGTTTACTGAAGAAGTTCACAGTTTAAGGTCTTCCTAAAGTCTGTAAAAAAGTGTAGCATCTAGAAAGATTACAGTCATTATACATTAGCAGTTTTTCAGCTGTATTACCCAGCATTTAATATGTGGTCAGTGTGAAGTTCTCAAATCCACTTCAAGCAGTATTATTATTGTTTAAGGTTAGAAAGAGGTTAAAGATAAAGCCTTAGATTAAATACTAGTATGCAAATGAGGATAATCTATTAAATAGTTAATAATGATCTAAGGCCTTCAGCATTAGCAGTTTATTGTTCTATAGCTGAAACTCATCTCTCATCTCTGAAATATGTAGCAGGATTTTATAGCCTTATGTTTGGTCACTAAATGGACACCTTGTGCAATGCATTTAGTATCTATTAAGAAAATTATCAGCATCATAAACAACCATTAAGTAGTATATGTAGGTGATTATATTTGTGAAGAATTTAACACACAGCTTGCATCTAAGTCCACAGAGTTTATCACAATGTGATACTTTTTTATTAGAAAATATTTTGGTTTGAGTTGAGACTAATTCTCAAATGACATCAGAGTGGATGGTCTAACCCTTTATATATGTAAAATTAGCATTTAAATTTAAACATGAAAGTCAAGTAAAATTAAAATACTATAGCCCTAGCCAAAGTAAGATATAATTAGAATTGTATGAATAAATAATAATAATAATAATTCTTTATCTGTTTATAGGCATATTCTACAATTGAAAGAGCAAAATGTTGTTTTACATCTGAAATATAATTGTAATGTGCAAAAAATGAAGAAAAGAACTTATGCTGGTTCACACAAACTAACACAGAGTTGCCAGCTTAAGGAATTAGCCTAATTATCTCCTTCAAATTTGGCAGTCCCATGGCAGTTACCTCAGAAGAGCATTTTGCACTTGTCTGCTGTTTTCCACTTAATAAACATTTACCTGTTGATTATGTTCTATTTTTCTTGCTCTTAAAATGGTAAATCTAATACCCTAAAACAGGCAGGCATGTGTCTCATAGTCAACATTATTATTTACAGTATTATGTGAAAGTATAAGCAGTGATGTTCCGTTTCCTTTCATAGCAAGTGATTTATGCTGGGAGATTTTAATAGCTTTGTATTACCTTCTGACATAAGATCCATTAAGATGTCACAGCTGCAGATGTGTACTTATCTCTTTCACTTCACTTTGTGTTTTGGGGAGGATTTTGGATCAGATGCACTCACAGGGTATGGGATGAGTTTGTTTTTATTGGCACACACATGGAAGACATTTCATTCATTCATTGCTTGATCTTCAGCCTTTTGAGGTCACTAGACAAACTTCTGTTGACTCAAGTGGTGCTGGATCAGGCTGTCAGAGAGCTGGCAAATGTTATCTAGTTCTTGTCAACAGTAAAAAAAAGTCAGTGTGAGCTACAAAAAACAACTACTTAAGCCTGGAAAGAAAATGTCTACTTCCAACTTGTTTAAAGCAGGAAAAAGCTCAAAAACCAACAATAATTAGAGAATAATAATCAAGAAATTTTTTTTCCAAACTGCATTTTTTTCCTAGCTTCTCTTTTTGATGTTTTTCACAGAACATTTTTTGCTGCCTCTTTTTGTCACTTCCCAGGCTCTTCAGTTAACTTTCAGGCTCCTAAAAATGCCATTCAGTATTTTTTCACCCTTCACAAAAGAGTATAATCACCTGCTATGTTGGGCCTTCTTCCCAGATTTTCTTTATTGTCTTGTCTGCTTCTACTGCTAATTATGTATTAAATTGTCTGTCCTTTCTTTGTCGGTGGTCACATCAGGCCTCAAAAGTGAAGTGTCTTCGGAACACTGACTTTTTCAAATAATTTTGTGACTTAAAAATCCTGTGAATTCCACTCACTAGTACATCATTTTCCCAAGCTGTTATCAGATATAATAGGCAACATCCTTTTTTGGTAATGTGATGAAAAGGAAGTGTCCAGAAGCTAAGAAACATTGAGACCAAATTCCTCCTTGTCTTACCAAAATAAATAGAGTTTTTGTTCTCTGGTTATGTGTCGGATTTAGCACTGTAAATATTAGCTATGATAGTGAATTAAGATGCCTACTTCTATTACGCTTTATAGTAAAACATTCTTGTCTTCTGTTTAGTCTAATTTCCCATGAAAACTTCAGTTGTACCCTTAACCTGATGGATTTTTTCCAGTCTGCAAGGGTTGTTTGTCTTTCAGCATTTACTGAATAATTTTAATGGATGTTAGAGACCTGTAATTTGAGGTTAACATACATAACAAGTGAATCCACACTTTAGCTGTAATGTCCTAGGAATTCATTTGGTATACACAGAAAACTGGCCTCAAGTTAACCTGGAGGATGGTTAAGAGATAACCCAGTGCCATTAACTTTGGGTTCTTGCAGCCATGGGCCATTTGCTCCCAAAGAAAGACTTGCAAGACTTAAAAGCAAACAATTACAAGATCAGCATGAAAATCCTATTAAATCTCACAGCATGTGAAGATTACATGAAGGCTTCCAAGGTGCATATTAAAATTTTCTATGAACATACACACATATAAACACACAGACAGAGGCAGGTGTATATATTTGTTTTGAAGGACTTTTCTTCTACACTAACAAAATAGAGGAAAAGGAAAATCTCCTGCATCACTGCCTGTAATGTTCTGTGCTGCTTGCCATCACAAAATGGCAGCTGGGCTGCACACTGAGCTAGTTTACCTAAATTTGGATGCACCATTAGCAAAGAGAAGTGTATCACAGTGAGTCCAATTGCTCAAATATTGTGCTATTGTGGTGCTGGAACACTCCACAGTCATTGATAATTCTGTCTTCAGCAAGTATTACCATCTGCATATCGTTGCTTAGCTACAGAAAAATTAAGTTTATGCTGAGTACCAGATGTGTACCATGGCGC
The DNA here is from genome assembly GCA_013399945.1 of Ploceus nigricollis. Classification (NCBI taxonomy): domain Eukaryota; kingdom Metazoa; phylum Chordata; class Aves; order Passeriformes; family Ploceidae; genus Ploceus; species Ploceus nigricollis. The sequence goes on from VXBC01001045.1 coordinate 29,071, forward strand.
GTGCGAGACCCTTGATTCCTACAGGATCAATACTGGGAAGGTGTCAGAGCACATTGCTGTTCCCTTTTGGTCTTGATGTACAAGCTTTCCTTTCCACTTTTAAAACCAAGGTACAGGGATACAGAAGTAGAGGGGTGAGAAATTGCATGTCTGGGCTCCCACTTTAGATATAAATTTACATTTACATATAATCTTGGGGCTTCAAAGCAGATTACATAAGATATGTTGGGTATGATGGGAAATTGGATGGGTCTCAATTAGACAGCTAACCTTCCCACTTCACTGATAGCCATTGTCTGGCAGGTTCTGTAAACTGAAAATAGTTTAGTGTTAAGACATATTCACAAATGGAGCGGACTTAAGTTTTTCTCCTACATTATCACTGTAAGTTAAAGTCCAGAGAATTTTCTACAGAAGAAACATCTTTCTTGTGTTGTTAGCATTTTTTTATGAGAACAAGAATGTAGATCTGCCTGTAGATGCAGCACAGCAGAAAGAAATTTTTTTTCTTCACTGAGATTTGACATTTTTAAGATATTTTTACACTGGGTTAGTGTTCATGAAATGGAAGAAATGGCAATGTTCGAAAGTTTTTTTGCACAGTTCTACATGCATACCTCCATCCTGATCTGCACAAGATGCTCTTGTTAAGGGCATCAGCCAATAGCGTCAATATTTTGTGATACTTTTATGCAACTAAGACTGAAAGGAAACCATCAAACTGATTTTCACTAGCAGAAACTGGACATAGATATCCAGAATGTAACAGCTAACATTTTTATCTTCTGTTTAGCATTCTCCAGAGTGTATGTGTATTCTTGTACTTACGCAGCTTTCTTTTTATATATCAGCATTCATAAACTTCTTTGGAAAGCAGATAAGAAGGAAGATCATGATAAGCCCTGCTTTGGGTATTAGTGATAGAAATTGGTCATGCTGCCAATATAAAGGTATTTAGAGCCTGGGCACCAGTGCAGTGCTTATGTTTTCTTCCTCCGAGAAACAGCTGCATGTAGCCTTAGATTAATGGAAATGTGAAAACAACAATCTTTAATTTTATTCAGCTAATATTTCAGAAAATATCAAAGCAGCTGATATAGTGTTGGATGAACTACAGAGTGCAATCTGAGTTACTTTTATCTTTCTATACACAGGAGAAATTACCAAAACTATCCATCTACTTTAAGATAAGTTTCTTCCTAAAATGGTTCAACAGTTCAATATGTAACCATCTTAGGAAACTCATTTAACACTGTTGTCCCTGGACATTAAATGAATTTCAAGAATGTAAACAGAATGAATTAGTTTTTAACTGTTACCATGATTATAGGTCTAGCTGCGCAGCTGTTGAGCTTTTGGTCTCTTTAAGTGCATCCACTGAGATACCAATTTTGAGGCTTTTATCAGACCTAACCTAGAAATTATCTTAAACCTGACTTATGAATATCTACTGTACATATATGCAGAGGCCTGTGAGCATCCATGAATACAATGATCAGTAAAGGTTTTGTAACCAAACAGCATTTGATTAAATGAAGAAAGAATGAAGACAAAATTTACTTTGAAGAAGGAGGCAACACACAGGACTCTTTAAATAGATGATTTTTTTAAAGTGATGTGAAGTGGAACAGAATTAAAAAAAAAAAACCTCTAAAAACCTCTGTGGGTATGTCCCCTTATTTCTATTTATTTTTAGTCTACTTGAGAAAAATAAAAATGCCTTTACATTTCAATAGTACCTTTGTGCCCACTGTTCCGCCACAGCAAGTGGGACAAAAGGTGTGTAGGTGAAGGGGTGGATAGATGGACAAATGGATGGATGGATGGAACTTAAAATTTTGAACACTAAGAAATCAGCTTTGTTTGAATAAACTGATTTGCTTGAAGACTGGCTTACCTGTCCCCATTGAGGTGTTATATTCTGTTGGCTTCTATACATCTCAAATGAAAACACATCAATAATTTAACCAGCATATGGTTTTCATACCTGTTTAAAGTGTACGCTTAATTCTATATCATCTGTATTCCTGATTATATATTATATTCTTCAATGTGTCTTAACTAAATCTCAAAAAATGGAGGATTTTTTTCAGGATAGGTGGTAAAAATTGAAATTTTCAGAGTATGGTGTCTATTATTCCTCTAAAAATCTTTACCAGTCTTTGAGACTGTCTTAATGCCATGTCTTAGAAAATATGGGTAAAAGTTGATGCCAGTGCATTCACTTCAAAGAGCCATTGATTTTTATTTAGACTCTTCAATCCTCTAAGGACTTAGGTATGTGCTTAGCTGTCTCCTTTTTGATTATGGAGTTTCAGGTATATGGGACTACAGCATAGATATATTTAAATGTGGGATTTTTTGTGTCTCTAGTTGGGCCTTGTTTTCAATCTGATCCAGGGCAGAAACTTTGGTCTATTATTCTACAATTTTATAAAATCACCAATCAGAAGCATGCAAACAAAGAATGAAATATTACTTAGTAAAATAAACTTCCACATCTTTTAATTTTTGTCGTGCTTGGCAATTAGGTTATCAAAGCTATTTACTCATCAGAAAAAATTTGTTTCTTTATGACCTGTGTTACCCTCTTCTGTGACTTGAAAAGGAATTCGTAGTACTGAATTACCTTAGACTGTGATGTTCAAAAGAGCAGGACTGGGGTTTGACTACAAGATTGAGCAGGAAGAGAAACTGGGCTGAGAAATGTAGTGTATTACATGAAAATATAAAGATTGCAAAAGCAAAGAGCAGGTAATAGGAGAATCATGGACTTTATGTTTAGTTTGAAAAACTAAAAAACATGTTTAGTTTGAAAAAACCCCTTTAGGATCAGTCCAAGCATTAACCCAGCACTGTCAAGTCCACCAGTAAACCATGCTGCTAAAAGCCACATCTACATGTTTTTCAAATACCTCCAGGGATGGTGACTCCACTACTTCCCTTTGACAGCCTGTTCCAATGCTTGACAATTTTTCTGTGAAGAAATGTTTCCTGATATAAGACTTTAACCTCCCCTGGATAAACTTGTGGCTTTTTTCTCTCTTCTTGTCACTTGTTACCTGGGAGAATAGAACAACCTTCACCTGGCTACAATCTCCTTTCAGGCAGTTGTAGAGAGGAAGAAGGTCTCCTGTGAGCCTCCTTTCCTCCAGACGAACAACCCCAGCTCACTCAGCTGCTCAAAGTATAACGTGTGCTCCAGACCCTTTACCACTCCATTGCCCTTCTCTGGACATGCTCCAGCATCTCAGTGTCCTTCTTATAGTGACGGGCCCAAAACTGGACACAAGATTTGGGATGTAGCCCCACCAGTGCTGAGTACAGGGGGGCAATCCCTACCCTGGTCCTGTTGACCACACGATTGCTGATAAAGGTCAGGATGCCATTGGCCTTTTTGGCCGCCTGGGCACAGCTGGTTCATGTTCAGCTGCTTGTTAACCAACACCCCCTGCACCCCAACATCTCCTTTTCCATTGGGCAGCTTTCCAGTCACTCTTCCCCCGGCCTGTAGCATTACATGGGCCCAAGTACAGGACTTGACACTGAGCCTTATGGAATTTCATCCCACTGGCCTCAGTCCAGGGATCTAGCCTGCTCAGAGTCCTCTGTAGCTTTCCCACTCTCTAGCAGAACAACACCCTCACCCAAGCTGGTATTGTCTGTTACTGAAGATGTACTCAATCCTATCATCCAGATCATTAGTAAAGTTGTTAAACAGGACTGTCCCCAGTACGGAGTCCTGGGAAGCCCCACTTATGACCAGCCACCAGCTGGGTTTAACTCCATTTACAGCACCCTCTGAGCACAGGCATCATTTCATTTTTGTTTTTCCATGGGAGAGATGATGAATCAACCATGTGTGGAGCTGAATATAAGGGAAAATGTATTTTGTGTGTTTTGAATTTTCTGAACAAATCCACAGAAATGAGGAGGCAGTTGCATAGTCCATTGGTCAGTGTGTGCTCTCTGCTCCCAATATAGTCATCAAAGAGGGTGATGTTTATTGTAATTTTACTAGAGACCATGGATTTTCAGCTTCAGTCTTGTTTAATCCCCTGAAGTCTTCCACTGCTGAGCATTGATATCAATCATCAACAGCTGATAGCTGTTAAAATCATAGTACCTTAACGACTGTGACATAATAGATGCTTCTTTCTAAAGCTCACTCTGGATTCTGTTGTTGAGAAGATACATATCCACCCCCTGAGAGAGAGAGTGAGAGCACTTAAAAAGTTAGAGATCCTTAGAAGGATCTCTAACTGTCCTTTATGTATGAAAGAGAAAAGCAGAAGGGGAGGCATTTACAGAGTAGTAATATGAGGGAAAATCTCACCCCTACTCAGTATTCAGCACTTTGAGGAAAGAGTTTGCACCAGAATTCTATGAACAATTAGGTACAAGTTAATGGAAGAAGTTACTGGCTCATATTTATGGTAATTAAATGGCACTAATCTGACACACAGTGGCTATTGTGGACAGAAAAAGTTTCTTCTGTGATTCTATGATTCATTCTTTTAGCATATTTGTAGATTGGGGGATGACAGATTTGCTCATTCTTATCCCCAGAGAATTTCTACTCAACATTTTAATAATTAGGCTGTGGGTAAAAGGTAAATGTCATCCTTACTGACAATGGACAGATCCAAGGGAGGAAACTAAAGACAAAGTTTCAGCTGTAATGGCAAGATCTTGCACTGAACTTGTCACAAATTTATAGCTACTTGGGATGAGGCTACTCGCAACTTCTTTACTTAAAACAAAGTAAAAACACATGAGCTAATAAACAAGTTTTGTACAGCTTCGCTACTACACAAATTCTGTACAGGTAAGTGTAGCCAGGATCTGACTAAGCCTGTGAAAAGATTCAAACCAAAAGTGACACCAAAATCAGAGAGGAGCAAGAGGAGACTTAGTCCCTCTTGCTTTGCTCTTCCTCTTACTAAAGCTCATGTCTAGCCAAGCTCACATCTATTCCCCAGTCCTATATAGTTACAGAGTCTGCTTTTGTCCAGTCATCCACTCTGGCAGCTGGGGATCTCTTTATTGTAATCATGAGAAATTTAAGTCTTCCTGAGTGAACTTTTAGGCCATGTTCTCCACAAAGAACAACAAAACAAAGGGCAGTACTCATTTGTGAATATGGATAGATCACTGCTTTGCAAATTGCCACTGATAGTTTTATCATTTTATAGAATCCTTAGACACTGTAAGTTTCTGAGATGTTTACTGATCAGAAACCTTCATATATAAGATATACTTTTTTTTTTTTTGTAATTGTGAAATAATTTGGAAGAAGCTTCCTTACTAGCCATGCTTGGTTATTTTCTTCAGAATTCTCACAGATGTCTGATCAAAATGTCCAAATGTTTCTGGAATTTTCACATCATGTAAAGCATCACAAATTTTCTAGGGGTAGTTAGTCCTTGTATAAATTCTATTTCATAGAATAGGACTGACATCAGTCTGTGTCTGCACACTCCAAATACATTTATTTAAAAATCAGTCCATTTTTTGAGCAATAGAAATGTACAATGGCCATAGAATTTTTAAACTAACCTGTAAATCTTACAGGATTAATAAAATTTCTATAAAGATTTCAACAGATTTGAAGTATTTATCTTGTCAGTAGTTTCTGTAGTAACAATTTCTGTAAAGAAGGCTTTTGGCAGGCTCTCAATTTTTACAGGATCAAAGTTATTCTATCTATTTAAAATATTAGCATGTATTTCTTGTGGAGGTCTTTTGGGGGTGAGTCGGTGGTGGTTGCATTTTGTCCCTTCCTGGACTGGACTCAATCAGTTTTAAACTTGAATTACATGGGGGGGTTGGAGTTCTGTTTTAGTTTTTTTTCTTTGTGGTTTCTGGGGTTTTGTTTTGGGTTTTGTTTTGTTGGTTTTTTTCTTTCCTAGTCAGTGCTACTTTTGGAATAGATACTGCTTGCTTAGCTGACTCTGAAGCTACAGTTAGAAAATACCTAAATATGAAATAGATGCATGAGTGCATCTTGGGAAGGTGGTATTATGGATGGAGAGCTGTCATCACATCCTTCACAATTACATTATCATGTGCTCCTGTGGTGTACACCTGTGGCTTGTTGGCACGGCATTTAATTCTGAGGACTATTGAACTCCATGCATTTTCATAGGGAATCAGTGCAAAGTTATTTAACACAGGTGTTTCTGTAATTGTGATACATTGGGAGATTCACAGTGCTCAGTAGCCTTCAAAATTACACCCTCCACCTGCGTGGTGAAGTAGTCTAACAATACCTCACTGATGCCGCTAATAAGCCGTGATGAGTTCAAGTTAGGCATCTGTGTGTGTTCATGCTGAACCAAATGCATTTATTTAAAAAACAGTCCATTTTTTTGTGCAATAGAAACGTACAATGGCCATAGAATTTTTCAACTAAACTGTAGATCTTACAGGATTAATAAAGTTTGAAATGTTATTCATGAAATACCTACAATGAAATTATACCTAACTATTTGTTCTCTTAAAGGCCCAGTACCTAGATAAGCTTTTTTGGTTGGTTTTTTTTTTTTTCAGGATGTTACCAATCCTCCTGATGGTAGTCAAGCAAATTTTACCACATTCAATTTTACCACATGATTTCATTGTATCATGAAACATTGGGGTGACTTTGGTTCTTTAAAACATTAAAGATTTAAAAAGATTAAATTATATACATTTTGACATGTATAGAATTTAAGATTATAAAAATATCAGCAGTGCTGATTTTATTTATGGGGTTTGGGGGAGTTTTTTGGGTTTTTTTTTTTTTTTTTTTGCTAGGGATTGTGAGNATAAAGGTAAGATGCTTTCCACTTCTGTGCAATGTTTCTATTTGAAAACAGGGATTCTAACCAGACCCTCAACTTCACAAAGAGGAAAACAATTGCTTCTCTTGAGATCCACCAGGCATTGCAGAATGACCAGTTCAGCTGGCAAGCAGAACCTGTGAGAAAGAGGATCCTGATGCATCATTGCTAGATTTGGTAGCTCACATCTCACCTGCAGGGCAATTAGCCAGAGGGAACTGTGTTTTTTCATAGGCCCTTGCTTTGCAGAAGGTGATGCTGGGTAGCTATACCTTGCCTCTGTGAAATGGGCTAGATTCTAGTATCCACATGTTTGGAAATATACCTCCCTCCAGCTTTTCCTTGTCTCAATTGCTTCACTTTTGCTAGGTATTAACAATGGAAGGGACAGCCTGAATTATGAGTTACAGTATATACCACTCAGTCACTGGCAGTTGTTTTTTGTCACTCTTCACAGTATCTGAGTGGATTTTGGAGGGAGCAGTAAAACTGACGTCTAATAAGCCAATTGTATATACAACCACAGTGGTGCTAAGTTTTCAAAGGGAAGTTTGAAGTGTCAGACAATTATAAGAAGTGGTGCTAAGATGACTTTTTCCAGTTTTACTCCTGCTTCACAGTTGTGTAACTATTGATGTCCCTGTAGCTAACTCTGTAGCTAAATTAAATTAGCCGAAATTTAAATTTAAAAACCCAAAAACAGAACTAATATCAAGAGCTAAAATTTCAAAGAATTGCAGAGAATCTGGTCTAATGTGAGAACTTATATTCAAGGACTATCATAGCAAGCACGGCAGAAGGCCAACATGGATCAGCAAGGAACTTCTGATTGAGCTTAACCACGTAAAGGAAGAACACAGAAGCTGGAAGCAGGGATAGGGTAGCGATACAGAAGCACTGCCCAGGTGTGCAGAGATGGAGCTAGAATAGCCAAAGTTCAGCTGGAACTGGAACTTGTGAGGGATGTGAAAGACAGCCAGAAAGGCTTCTATGAGTACACTGGCACCAAAGGAAGGTGAAATAAATATGGGACTACTTCTCAGTAGAGATGGAAAGATAGTGACAAATTATATGGAGAAAGCCAAGGTACCCAATATTGGTTTACCTCATTTTTTTCACTGGTTAGGTTTGCCCATGTGCGTCCTAGATCCTCAGGTCTGTTAGCAGAATCTGTAACATTGCCAACAATAGAGGTAAGATCAAGTGAAGATGTAGTTAAGTCATACAGACAAACTCAATGTCAGGAGGACAGACAGAATGCACACAAGGTTGCTGAGGGATTTAGATGCTGTCTTTGTTAGGCTACTGATAATTTGGAAAAGGGAAACAATACCACCGTCTTGAAGATGGGAAAAAAGGAGGATCTGCAAAACTACAGCTTTATCAGCCTCACCTCACATCCCGGGAAATCCTCCATAACAAACTAGGTGCTTACAGAGTGCACTTCCCACATGTTTCTGGACAACAGTGGCATGAAGAAAGGCTGGAGGACAGGGGTACTCTTCAAGGGACCACACAAACAGACAAAGGGGATCACAAGAACTGAATGAAGTTCAGCTTTGGTAAACACAGACTTCTGCACCTGGGATGGACTAAATTCATGCAGCACTACAGTCTTGGTGTTGCCTGGCTAGGATGCAGCTTCGTAGAATGCAGGACCTGAGTTTGAACTAGAGGAGTCAGCAGTGCACCCCGGCAGCAATGAAGGCCGTCCACATGCTTGGCTGGATTAGCAGTGGGACAGCCAACAGTTCAAGCAGTGGATTTTGTGCCCCACTCAATTCTTGTGAGATCAAATATGAAGTACTGAATTCAGCTTGGGAATTTTCAATACAAAACATTGTGTTACCACTGGGACAATATAGAAAGACGAAGCCAGACTGTTAGAAGTGTGCAGTGGAGGCAGGAGAAGCAAAGGACACAAGCTGAAACATGGGGAAATTCTTACAAGGTGCAAGGGAAATATTCTCGTTTAACAGTGGTCAATCATGTGGACCGAGTGCCTCAAGGATCTGTAGGATTTCTTGGAGATACTTAAACTCTCAGCTGGACACTAGCCTGAGCAACCTGATCAGAATGTTTTCACATCAGCCTTGGGTGAAAAGAAGCTGAATGGTCTCTGGAGATCCCTTCCAGCTTATGTTTTACTATGATTCTGTAGAAATGCTTAAGAGAAATTTTACATTTTGTGGAAAACAGTGGCGGTGGGAATTGTGCTCATAGTGACAAGGATGAAGATTTACTTTAATTCTGTTGTAAAATTGATCTACACTATATTTAACAGTTGATAGAAAATATATCATGATTGTCTTGAGCAGAATGCATGGCTTTAACACTTAGATCCCTAGATAGCATTAAACCTTTGACATTAAGCTCTGCTAAGCTCTTTCAAAATGCTGACCATCTAGAAACTAGTGCCTGTATAGAATATATTTCTTCAAATACCCCGTCTGATTTTTTTAAAATAAGACTTTACCACATACACTATAAACAGAATACTAAGAAATTTAAAATTAGAAGGAAAATAAAAAGACTGTGTATCAGTCTAGTCTTAAAAACTATTTTACGAAGAAAAACAAATTTACAAGCAGCAGCCATAGCAAGGAAGTAGGGTGATAAAATAATCTAAAATACAGAGCCATAGCCAAAAGTCTTAAACTAAATGATACAAGAAAAATTAAAATAAACCTAAACCAATGACAGGCATGTCCTAAGCCTTTTGGGGCAGAAGGAGAAACAGCCAAGGAGTTTTCATGGGAATGAAAATTATTACAGAGCATTTTTTTAGGTATATAAGCACGGGCCTCTAAGATCAGAATTAATCTTGATGTAGTTCAGCTGGAGGCCCTAAAGTTGGATCAAGAAACAATGAGTACATTCTTATTCACACCATCCAGTAGTCGCTTTTCTAATTTGTTCATTCTGTTAAAAAAAGAAACAATCCTGACTCCTGAGCCTCCTCTAGTGTTCTAAAAATAAAAGCAAGTAATGTATACTCAAATCAAAGAAGAGCTAAGTACAGAATGGTTGATGAATCTTGCCAAGCAGGTATTCTTAACCTGTACCTTTTTTTCTTCTTCTTAATTTCATGGTGTGAAATGAAAATTTTCCAATTGTGTTCATATCCCCATGCTTCTCTGTGATTTTCACTGGTAAAAAATGTAATATGTCAGTACAGTCTTTTCACAAATACTAGCAATAGTTTGAATATACAAGAAGCAAACAGGCAGACCCTCCACTCCATATTTCTCTCTTGGCAGTTAGCTAGTTACATTTATCTTGTTCATGCTCAGTCATCAAAATTAAAGAAACCATTTGTTAAGATTGTTAATACTTTTACCTGAGCCCTGAATAATCTCTCTGATTTTACAAAGTACATTAAAGGCATACTGCTCTCCAATATTTCCTCCTTGATATTTCACTATATACCTCATCAGTGTTTTGAATATTTCTTTTCCAGTAAGTTATGTGTACAGTTACAACAGTATTGAATCAATGAATCAATACATCTTTTTATCACCATACACTTTTAGTGCCACTCTTAATTTTTTTTTTTTAAAGTATTGCTTCAATAGAAAAGCAGTCAGATATTTTAGGTCTACATTGAGCTATAGACATGTCTGTATATATATTTAATTCATAATGAATTGATACATATTCCTTGCATGCTCACTTTTAGTCTTCATGACTAAAGACAGAAAATATGGGGGACTATGTTTCTCAGAAAATAAGGAAAATCATAGATTGTCATGTATCCTATATGGTTCTGATAATGTCACTTAAACAAGGACTTATTTAAAAGCCATAAAAATATTAAAACCACTTTTTTTTTTTACATTCTTTAATTTCCATTTTCTACACCACAACAAATGTCAGCTTAGCCTCTTATGTTTAAATATAGCATTTTACTCATCTAGGCACAGAGGAAGGAAATATAATTCTGCCTTAATTTGAATTTAGAAGAAATTAACCCCCTCCCCAAATCCCAAATCCAACTAAAAAATAACATAATTATGGAACTATTCTCCTTGCTGTACAGTGGGGAAATCAATATGAATACTACTGAAGTCTTTTCAGCCAAACTAAAACAACAGTAACAACATGTAAGGTGTAATTAAGCAATCATAGTTTCATGTTTCTCATGGCAAAGCTACAATTTATCAAAGCAAGAATTTGGAGGAGTTTAAGTCCTTTTTCTTCTCTTATGAAACTAAATGTTTACTTTTAATCTACTTCCATTCTACTTCCCTAAAGTCACAGTTAGCAAGAAATAACAAGTGTAACTTTTTTTTTTTCCTCAGGGAAAAGAAGGGACGAAGAAGCATTATCAACTGCTACTTTGATATGAAAAGGCATCTGAACTGAAAATAATTCATGGCTAATGAAATGTGTACTCAAGGTCAGAGTAAGGTTGGTTCTCTTTAGAGTTTTAACTTGATCTCCTCCCAAAAGTCAAAAACAGTCTTACATTACCTTGAAGTAGCAGTGAGGCCAGCTTTAAAATACTGTTCTGTCTGAATTTTAGACCAGGTGACCAAAAAGATAATATGATAACTTTAGGAAAGGATTTCCTACTCCTTCTGCTTTCTGAGCTGATTCATTGTCTCCACCTTAAAAGCTGACAGTTTAAACAGGAACAATACTGGGAAAAAAATATAAAAAAAGAAGAAAAGAAAAAGTAGAGATTATATTTTTATGCAACACTGTCATATCAGAAAGAAGGTTTAGGTTCCAAACCTTAAATCCTGATATATCTGGGGATGCGTGAGGCTCAATACTTCAGGAAAGGTTCTCAGACCCATGACAGAGCCATGATACCTTGCACCTTCCCAAGAGAGAAGTTGGGGTGACTAAGAAATATCAAGCAGTTTCAGAGTCATAGTCTGTCTCATTTTTAAATTTAAAATTGGGTGTTCTCTTTGAATGTCTAATGCTTTCCAAAATCTGCTGGAATTTGTAAGTATACTTTATAAATTTTTAAGCATGGTGTAAAACTTCCCATGGCATCTGGAAAATAAAGAACCAGCATTTGTTTAAGATATTGAGTTAGCAATTTTACATCACAACAAATTCATCAAATTTTACATGAGGCAAGGAAACAAGTTTTCTGTGATAGCACTCAGCAAATTCAGCTACAAAGCTGATGTTTAGTGTAAGTAAGACTATTGATTAAAATCAGATTTTCACATTTGTGTTTCTCATTTAGCTCACAAATGGCTTGCAAAAATACTACCAGGTTTTCTTTCCAGGAAAAAGTTTATTATTTTTTGTATTATTTAATGTAATGCCATTCATTTCAGTGAGTGATATTTGGCTCATTTTTAATGTTTTGTTGCAGAATTAAATTTTTAATAGTAAAATAAGAAATAGGAAAAATTAGTTGCAAACTGTATATTTCCAGCTTAAAATTGTTGCAAGTTTGGAGACCTAATTGAGAAATTTGGCTAATTGAATGATATCCAAACAGATGCATTGGTCAAGATATGCAAATCAAAAGAAATGGATCTGAGCAAATTATTCTGCCTGTTGTGTTCTTTCCTTGTTATAAAATTAACAGAGTAATGACCTAATACATGTGGTAGATACATTTCTTGATGTACCTGAAAACTGCAAATGAAATAATACCCCACAGCTCTTATCAGAGTAAATGACAAGAAAAAGATTGGTTGACCTATTACATCTTGGTAGGTAACAATAAATTCTGTAACCACTGTGAGCTCTCTTCTGCAATCCTGTGACCACCCACATTGCTCCTACTTTGTAACAGTGGAAAACAGAGCAAAGTCAGTCCATCTGTTTCCACAGCTATTTCTCTTGCCTATTACAGTGAACACAAATTATTAAAGTCACGTTTTTCTGAGAACTTTCAATGTCTTCATTCCATTTTCTTGCTCTGTTCCTGGCTTTTCCTTTGTTACTTGTTGGGAAATTGCATAATTTCTGAGGTCTTTTTCTAGAATGTCTGTGTTTAGGAGAGCAAAAGTGGGAGCAATATGCACTTGGAGCAATGAAGCCCATCTTTGTTGCTGGGAAGGTAAAAGTGAGGAAAGGCATGAACATGAATTCATGCTCTCATAATACATTTATAGCAACTACAATCTACTCTGCGACTATGTTCTACTCTCATCTGTCTCACTAAAAGAACGCAGGGAAATAACAGCCAGAGGGATACTGGATTGGAAGGAAAGAGGTAAGAAATAATCTACTCCAGACAAAATATTTTCAGGTAAATGTCACAGAATAGTTAGAATAGACCGTTTCAGTTGAAAAGGACCTACAATGATCATCTACTCCTTTGCATATTGCAGCAACTACAACCATTGCACTCAAAATGAGACCAGGTCATTTTAAAGAGAGTATGTAGGAAAAGAGGGGACATTTTCATTTGTTCAGTTTCTGAGCTGATTCGTTGTCTCCACCTTAAAAGCTGACAGTTTCTCAGAAGAAAATGCATTTGGTTTTCAGTTGCCGAAAATATATCTCATCAGTGCTTACTTCCTGTCTGGGCAATCAGTAGCAGGCAGCCACTACAGTATTTCCTTTGTTTTCCATCCTCCTAAACTTCACTCAGAGGATCTCAACCACATCACCACTAACTGTAAGAGCATTGTAATTAAAGCTCTCCCTTAAGTATAGTGTGACACCTCTACCTTGCCTGCCCTGCCTATCCCTCCTGGAGAGCCCATAGCCCTCCATCTAACCTCTCCAGTCCTGTCATCCATTCCACCAAGTCTCACTAAGACCTAGTATATTGTAGCTCTGGGAGCTTACCAATGCTTACAGCTCATCCTGTTTGTTTCTCACGCTGCCTGCATCGGTGTACAAGCACTTCAGATATGCTTCTGAGACCTCAGTGCTCCTAAGGGCATTGTAAATGTTCCCACTAGCATTGAAACACCCAGGCAATTTGATGCCAACCCTTGGCTTACCTGCTGCAACCCTGTTGGTATCCCCTTCCCCCACTGTGTCTAGTTTAAAGCCCACATTAGGGATCAGTCATGACAGCTCAAACATCCATTTTCTCCACCAGGACAGGTGATCCCTGTCAAACCCCAGCATAACTTATCCTATCAAGTCTCTTCAATGGTTTAAAGCCCCAAAGTTTTGGTGGAGATAAATTTCCTATCATCCACTATAGTCATGGATGCTGATGACTTCGTCTTCCTCATACAAAGGTAAGACCTCAGCAGATGGCAATGTTATAGCTAGACAAGACAGGTAATGATGCTTTTCATTTCAGGTGATGTGCTGGTCTGAGGCAGTGGAGAATATGTTAGCCTTTTGCATTAGACAAAGTAAGGAAGTTATGTTACATTATCTAACTACATTTTATGTTGCTATGAAATCCCATCACCTGCCAGGACACATGTTATTTGCACTGCCTTGAAATGCTATCCAAACTTCGGGCTTCTTATGGTGGGGATGACAGGTTATTAAAAAATTATATTTTACCAATTTTCTTGTATGTGAACTGGAAGAAAGGAATGATCCTCATATTGCCCAGTTACAGGAAAGGTCAGCTGAAGTTTGTGTCTGGTGTTTGAGTAGTGCTTGGCATTCTTTTCTTACCCTCTCTCTGCTCCATAAATCATCGCACACAGAAAGGTCAGGAGCAGAGAAGAGGTAAGATACCAGCTAAATAAGGACCAAAAGATTCCTCTCCTTCTGGAAATCATCAGAGCAGAAAGGGAATTTCTAGAATCCTTTTGAGATAGGAAAGAAGACCTGAAATAGTTAAAATATTTGGACTACACACTGCACAATTCAATTGCTTGGAATCAGCTCATATCCTTGAATAAATAAAGGAATTAGCTTTGTGTAAAGCTGTCCAAAGCCAGAGAATAGTTACAGCTGACATTTTTTCTTTAAATTTTCTTTTACTTACAACGTGTGTTTTTCCCTTCCCTCCACTCTCTTCCTTGATCCGACCTAACTTTTTCTTGTGTTCCTGAATATGGGAAAGGACAGAGGAGAATTGAATAAAGGACAGTTGTTGCCATGTTCTTCACCTGACACTATTATTTTTAATCAGGTATTTTTAGACCTGTACCTTCCTCAAAAGGATTGAGAAAAAATTAACCTCTAAATAGGTATATATTTTATATCACATAAGAACAGGATGCCTTCAGGAAAAATAGTGACAAAGAAAAAGAGATTTTCCTTTGTTTGTCTCCTTGCTTATTTCAGTTGGCTATTTCAAATTAGTGAAAATTTTACTAAACAGTGTGTCTGGACAGTTTGAAGCAGAAGCTAACATCAGACTCAGGATGATTTCACTGAAGCTGTGAGCCTGAAACATTTTGCTCATCCAAAATGGGCAGCTTCCTGCAGATGTTTTTAGTATTGTGGGGAATCTGGCTGATTTCCTGACCTTTTGCAGACATTTCTACTGTTCTATGAATAATATCAAAGTGGTCAAACAAGAGCAACTTTAAGGAAATTATGTCCGTGCTTATTTGAATAAAAGAATGAAGTACCATACATCCACTGCCTTTTCACAGTGACTTTTATGGACAATCTAATTCATATCTATCTAACAAATACCAGTGTAACCTTGACTAAATATTCATAAGTACAAGTTCAGGGACTTGCAATTCTTGATCATTCCATTCACAGTTTTATACCTTTTTGTCATGAAGTATCCTTAGTCCTGATCAAAGAATTTATGTGGTGAAGGGAGGAAAACATTTTTAATATGGATAAACTGTGTCTGATAGTAAGGTTGGAAGTATTAAAAGATACTTCTCTGTTCTATAACACTGCCCTATCTCATTGTTTTGGAAAAATAATGAAACATTTGTGAGAGGCGTGGACCTGGTGAGGAGCCCCGCAATGTCTTCCTTTTGTTTTGTAAATATAGCAGAAGACTGTTTTTTCATCAGCACAAGTTATAATAATGGTGAAATAATATGAATATTTATTAAACTCTGTTTTTGCTTAACTTCGACAAAATACTTATTATTACTTCAGAATATAAATACTCTTTAAGAGCCCAAATTTGGAACCTGTCACACTGAGTGTTGAGCAAATGTGCAACGTGAACAAATGTGTAGAAGGCAATACTTAAAATAGAAAAAACAAACATTTCCAAATGAAAATTTTAAGATCTTCTTTCCAGAACAAGACATCTAGAGTTGTTCACACAGAACTTGCCCAACTGGGAATGTTCCTTTAGAGACCATGGATGGAAATTAAGTACTAAGAATGTATACATATATAGTTTTGTATAATATGTTAAGATATGTTCTAGATAAGTTAAGAATAAGCAATGAAGAACAGAGATTTTTGTGGAAGATTTAATTGACTTTGTAATTTATCCTCCTGGCCTTTGTCCTTAGAAGAACTTTATGAAAGAACAACAAAGAGTTGTAAATAAGCGAGGTTTCATTAGGACATAAGCTGGAATAATTAAATTCTTGCACTGAGAAATATCAAAACACGTAAGAGAGGGAGAGCAGGAAATTTGAAAAAGAAAACTCGTAAGCCACTATTTTCCTTAGTGCTTTCTTTTTCCAAGTCAGGTTCTTACTTTCAGACTTACTATGCAAAAATTCCCAGATTACAACAAATCTTGTAATTGCTATCTACCCCCAGGAAAAAAGCTCTTTTCATCCCCTCCAAGATGCAGCTCCAATCCCTTTGCCAACGTCCTTGTCTATAGGTACCAGGCTTCTAGGTCCCAGATGAGATTTTTTTCCTGCTCAATAGCTCTCAAAGCTGGAAGGTCCTCTTCAAGAGGGGTATTTGCCTTCCCTCTATTCCTCACCAGCATCACTTCTTCCATCCTGGGGCATCTATCAATACTCTGTTGATAACCATCTGAGAATAAAGAAATAAATCTGCTAAAAGGTTGCACTGTAGATAGGAACATACTGAGAAAAGTATTTCCTTAGTTTCTCCTAGAACATAGAAATGATGTAATGAGCACAGTTTACCTTTTCTTAGACAGGCAACCCTTTTTTAAAGGCCTGTAAAACCCAAACTCAAATGAGTTGAGTGAGCAATCTTATTTAACCGGCTGAGAAAAAGTAAACTACCCATTCTGCAGAACATGCTTAGAATATCATGACAAAAATAGTTTTGACACTGCTGTTTATGTTATGTGTCAGGTGAGGAAGAATTCTTCTTCTGTAGCAATATTCAGATGAAGGAACAAATCTACTATATTTCTTTTCAGACATCTCCTTCTTCCTTTTAAGCAAGAAAATTGCACAGGCACTGAAGTAGTCTCAATGCTGAAACTATTTCGCTACCAAGATCTACTGCAGAATATAAAACAGTGCAAAAATTCCAGAGAAGAACAGATGACAGTACTGTGGGGCAAGTATAGCAATTATCAGATACTCAGCTAAATGACTGAGGTTATATTAAACAGCCATTCAGGAAAAAAAAAAAAAAA
>VXBC01001045.1:46336-90746 GCA_013399945.1 Ploceus nigricollis
AAAGAAAGAAAGGAAGGCAAATTATAGTCCCTAATCTTGACTGGAAAGATTAGAAGAAGCTAAGCATAAAATTTGGAAGGGAAACTTGCAGTTCCTATATTGAACATTGTTTACATTGTTTTTAGTTTTTCTCTTCTTATATCTGTAAAATATGAAAAAAATAGTAAACCTAATCCTTTCTGTCAGCTAAGTGTGTGTGGCTGAATTTCCTGGGGGGAAAGAGGATGCAACAATTAAGCAACTGATTTTAACCTTCTAAGGTAAGATCATTTATGCAAAGCCTGAAATGAATTTTCAAGGCTGACTATTTAAAGATTAGCAATAGTTTAAAAACGAAAGGTCTGGCATAACTTTTGCTGTACAGAGCACATGAATGATGATATGAAAAAAGACAGGGAAAATTGAGAGCATTCAAAGATGTTTTGAACCAAAACAGAGAAAACAACAACTTGAAAGGATGGGAAGTAGATTTTAGTGGTTATTACTCTAAGGTTTCCTGTTTCGTTTTAGTTTTTTGGGTTTTTTGTACATTGCAGTCTCTTACACTTCCTGTGATGTTGATGACAGAACACAAAACCAGCTCAGAAGTACAGTACAGCTCCCAGCAGCCTGACTTGAAACTCTAAGCTTCAAAAGGGCTAAGACTGAATCAATCAATCGATCATCCTCAGGTTTCTTTGCACACTCACTTGTCTCACACCATATAAAGATCCAGTGTGGAAGAAAATGTTATCTTTTCCATTTTATTATCTCAGTTGTTCCAGGTGGTACAGGTAAAGTATTACACTCTGACAACCTCCTACATTTTTGCATGTTGAAAGGACACTTGTGTTAATGTACACATGCTTCTGCAGACCAGATTTCTTCTGTGTGGTAGTGTCATGTCACAGCTCCTCCAATATCAGCCTTGTGAAATGAATGGATAATTAAGGAAAAACAGTGACATTGTTTATACAGATCAGTGGTATTTTATTTCATATTTTACAGGATAATTCAACTAACTTCACCTTCAAAGCAGTTTGGGGTTCATAGTAGGCTCCCTTCAAACACAATGGAATTACAATTAAAGAAATTTTGGAAACTGAATTTCCTTGTGTGATCTTTTTTATTTATTTACTTAAAAATATATTATTGAACCTCTAAGAAACATTGTTTGGTTTAGTTTTGGGGTTTGTATTTTAAAATAGAGAAGAAAAATGAATTACTGTTCTATTCATGCTGCTTCTGTTTCATCTCCTACTTCAACGCCCTGTAGCAAAAAAAAAAAAAAGGAAAAAAATCTCAAACCTATAGTGTTCCCATGGGCAACAAAAGCTTGAAAAGAAGCAGCAACATGATGGTAATAAAAAAATTTCAAAGGGCCATATTTCAAGCTGTGGGAGTGCAAGGAACATCATTTCTTATATAAAATGCACATCATCTCTTGTGAATGGCAGCTCAGGAGACTGCATATGCTCCTCTCCTACTTCATAGGAATTATCTAGCAGCTATAAATGAAGGCAGTTTTGATAACTAACTTAATAAAATTCCAAAGAGTAGGGGTGGGCAGCTCAAGCTGACATTTTAAGATTTCATGAGGGAGGGTGACGGGTGAAAGAAGGAGGAATGTCAGTTTGGTACAGACAGAAACTTAATTTCTTTAGTTTGGATGAATTCCAAGCAGAGTTATAGCATTTTTACCATCCTCCTATTTCTTATACAAAGCAAACAGTTTTCTTCTGTTTACTTAAGTACACTGAGATGAAAAAATCCAGAGGCTTACAAGACCACAGCTGTCTGCTCTTCAAATACTGGTTCAACACTTTGATGAAGGATAGTGTTGTTTGCTTTCTGTGCACTGCAGGTTAAAATTAAGCAGGTTGTTCGCAGGACATAATTTCTCTAGGGATGGTCCTTCCTGGTTGAATTAAAAGATAAATAAAAATTCATAGTTCATTTAATTTATTTTTTCCATATCCCAAATACTTTGATATTTAGTCTAAATCAGGGCTTGAGTCCAGAGACCTTTAACTCAGGCAATATGATTCTTCAAAATTATGAGTAATTAAAAGTAAATTTATGGCAGATTAAGGTCTCTTTTAATTTCCCTTCTTCATATATTTTAAAAGCCTGGTGCTCTGAATCACTACTTTCATCACTTTTCATCATCCAAGTGTGTAGTCCTGACACAGATGGTCTTGATTCATGCCACCCTTTCCAGTGTTTTCATTAAGATTACTTGACCAATTAAGAGCTGATTACATGAATAGGGCTTGTTACACCATCTTGTGTCAGTCACCTTCCTGGTTCTTCCTTCTGCACTCTTTATTTTCCCTGTCCACATGAAATGCTGTCTCAGTCAACATAGGAAGGTTCTCAACAGAGTTTTTTGCAGCCCTGTTTATTCACCTCTGCAGCCTAGGCTATGATGAGGTGTAAGGGAGAGCTCTTTTACTATGAGGGATACAAGACCCTGGCACAGGTTGCCCAGCAAAGTGATGGATGTCCTATTTTTGGAAGCGTTCAAGGGCAGGTTGGATGGAACTCTGAGAAATCTGATCTAATGAAAGGTATCCCTGTGCTGTGGGGGGATTTTCAGGTTGAGGTTTCACCCAGCACACCCCTGCATTTTCCCCAGCTCTTGGTACAACCCAGATGTGGCACTATCCCTAGCTCAAGCCATACGTCACTTCCCCTAACTCACCTTTCATTCTTTGCCATCATTGGACAGTGACCCTGAACCCAACCCCTTCCGGTTTCTGTGTGCATAAAAGATCTCGCCACGTGGGAGAGGGTGTCTTGGAATCCATCATGAGGTGAATAAAACATCTATGTTCAACTCCCAAGACCCGGGCTGCTATTCCATCTGTCCCTGCGCCTGTGCATCAATAACTGGGACCCGCAGAGCTCGTAAAGGGGGCATGTTGCTTTCCACTCCATGCCACATTTCCTGCTGCAGCCTGGGGCACAGAGGCTCCCCAGGATCTCGCAACATCCCTGCTCTTGGGAAGGGGTGGGGAGAGGTGCGTTGGAACCAGATGATCTTTAAGGTCCCTTCCAACCAAAACCATTTTGATTCTGTGTTTCTATTTGATTTGTGCAGCTCAGGATCTGAGCAAGAGTAATCTTAAATGAGACTGGCCTGTCATTTGCATAGAATATTGTACTTAACCCGTGAAAAAATAACGTGAAGAGACCAACATTTCCAAAATGGACCATGCTTGTGATCTTGTATCAAATCTTACGTATGGTCAGGTGAACAAATGACGGCTTGAGGAATGGATGTAGCTGTGTAGCTCCAACAAACCTTATTGACTTGGCATCCAAAAAACAGACTTAATTTTTCATGGTTCTTTGGGGTTCTCTGGGGTTCTCTGGAAAAACATTAATGTCAACAGGGCTGTGCATAACCCATACTTATCCTCTCCTCAGCTGAGCTGCTTTGGACACTTTGAGTCTCAAAGCTTTGTGTTTATAGATATTTTTGGTATAAGAAGAATAGAAGTGACAGATGGGGTAAAGCTTACAATAGTGGAGTTTGGAAGCACTATCATTATGTAGTGGTTTGCATAACACATGCACCTTACATCTTTAACGTTTAAGAAATCCCAGTATCAAAGATATATACCTAAATATACACTAACCTGCATAGATATTGGCATATATATTGATGGTATAAATTCAAGGAAGGTGCTTGTGATGCACAAAATCCTGTAAATAAGTTATGTAACAAATTCTGCACTTAATTCTTTGTGTGATTCATCAACAAATAATTTTTTGTTGGGGAATGTTGATTCTGAAACAGTCATTTGTACACTTAGGGAGACAATCTAAATTTGTGCTGGTTGTAGGAATTTTACTTTCAGAGAGTATGGACATTCAAGTTCAGGAACTATGCTTTTCCTCACACTAAAGGAAGAGAAAAAGTAAATCAAAGTATAGATTCAGCAGTCTCCTCAGGAAGTCTGTTACTGATGTCCTCAGAGCACATTACTGATGTCCCTTTTGTGTAGACTGGCAGGTGTGAAGGACATGTTGTGGAACTTACTTGTAGAACAGTATTTACACCAAAAACTGCTGGGTAGACTGGACTGATGTGAAAAGAAAGACTTTCTGTGCTCTTCTAATATCATTATCTCTTCTGATTAGGTTATAATGCAAATATTATCGAAGACTCACAGCTTATCTGTAGTATTGACATTCCCAACACTGACATTCTCAGGTCAATATACTAATATTATAATACACTTCCTGTGAGTTAAGAATAAAATTACCCTGCTTTCTATTCACAAAACTCAAAAAAAAATAAAAAGGTATGAAAACTAATTCTTTAAAAAACAGTACTTGAAAGTAAGTCCTTGGATACAGGTTTCTTCACACACCTGCATAAAATTGAAGATACCAAGTTCCTTGTACTAGAGGAAGATGTGTATGGATATCTGTGAGACTTTTGGAAGAGAGAAGAAATGCAAGGGGAAAACAAATTTTATCTGATGTGAGAGAGTTTGGGATATTTTTCTATAGGTGTTTTTAAACATACATAAGGCATATTTCTTCTGAATTAGTTCTTTCTTAGTATATGAAGTGGTGGCTGCCTGTGAAAATGAGGAAAGCATTTTTGTTTACCTTGTGTTAGGGGCATCTGGTCTGTCCCTTCTGACACTAGGTCCCACAGTCAGGGAAGCAAATTGGACTCATGGGGTACAGTTGGTACAGGGTTATTGCCCTACTGCTGCCACACCAATCAGTTTCATCAATGGGGTCTGAAACCTCTTTCTCCACCCCTCCTTCCCAGGGTTTTGGCTCCTAGTGCTCAAAGCCAGCTCTGATTTAATGCAGCTGTGGAATCTTGGATCAGATTTCTGGGAAAGATGTTGATGTCAGAGTTTGAATGAAGCAAGGTTCTGGCCTCCCTTTGTTTGGAGAAGTGTTGAAGGTTTCTCGTCCAAGCTACATTGTTGATGTACCTGTGCCTGGTCATGTACCCTGTTCATTCTGAGCCTGACCCATGGACTCACCTTTCCACCTTGGCCTCAGATCTCCCAGGTCACCATGGACATATTTAGTGCTCTGGACACTTGCCTGATTACCATCCTCTGTTCTGCTTTGCTATTCTTCTTCAGTTTCTGTGGGACTGCCTTTGTTAGTGAGGGCACAGCCCTGCCAGTTTTGTTGTCTCACCTCCAAGTTCTCCTTCCCATCTGGAGCATAACCAACTTGCTTCTCCCTAACAGCACTCTCAAACAACCCAGTCAAATTATTTGCCTTTCAATATTCATTTTTTTCTCCTTTTTCTCAACAAACATGTTGTTCTTTTTACTCTTTCTTTGCTCAACAGGTTTTGCAGATTTTTCACCCTTCAATGGTCTTAGAATCTTAGTCTTTGGTTTTGGACATTGACCCCAGTAAACCTTTGCTTTTCTGTCTTTTGACATCTTCCACCCAGAAGCAGTCCTAGAGTCAGAGAATGATTTGGGTTGGAAGAGACCTTAAGGATCACGTAGTTCCAACCTTGCTGCCACAGTCAGGGCTTCCCTTGGCTACATCATGGTTGTTCAGGCTCCCATCCACATTTCTATCACACTCATAGGATTTGGGACTAGAGTTTGCTCTCTACCTGTATACTTTAGCAACTTGCTTAAGAAATATTTTCAACATAGCTTCCAACATGTTTTAGAGTCAGGTTTGTGAGATATAAAATGGGCGGAAAATTTATCTCTGTGCTCAAATTGTGGTGAACAACCGTAGGAAATTCTACTGTCATCTGGTTACTTAGTGGTGTTCTTTCCAGTAGATATAGAGACCAATTCTGTATAATATTTTTTTAGTTAATAATTGGATGATGCAAGACATTACACTCCACACATTTCCAGACAATACCAAACTGGCTAATCATCAAAGAGCAGAGCTGAAATAAGGATGTAAGTAAGGTGGAAAAATGGGCTGATGGGAACCTCATGAATTTCAAATGGAATTGCCAAGATCTCCACTTGGGGAGAAATAACCCCATGGACCAGCAGAGATTGTTCTTCATTCTGATTATCCTAGCAGTATGTAATTTTTAGCAAAATATTGATTGTAATAATATGTGCATAGATAAGCATCTGTGATATTCCATTGCAACATAGAATATTATAGCTAAATCATTATGTATTAAAACTTGAGCCAACAAATATTCATGCACTTTTGTAATTTTTAGTCTTCCAGTTTACAATTTTAATAATAACAATCTTACAAAAAACGTGGGTTTTTTTTCTCCAGTCTGAAGTTAGTAGCTTCTTAATTGCTGAGTACTTTCAGCAGGATAGTACTTAAGCAGAATTATGGCAGCACATATATTGGTTTATGTGTAGTTCAATACCATTGCTTGACAGGTGTCTGATTTAATTATAGGCACCTCATATACATTTTCATTGGTGTCATGAACCTACGTCTATGGTCTCAGCATTTCTAAGCAACATTGCAGCCACCTAATGCAGTAGAACCACATAAAAGACCAGTTTTCTTCTGCATTCTCCTTTCCTTTCCCTTTCTAGCTCCAAAAAGCAGTAACCCAAAAACATGCCTTTCCCTGTCAGCTAGCTGCATGTCCATCCTTGTAACCACACTTCAAAATGTTTTTGTTGTATGGTTAAAAGAAGGTCATGTTTGATTGAAACACTGGTTGCATTTCACTATTGGATGAGTTGCTGCTAATATATTAAATTTCAGCTAAGTCACTACAGAGATGAGGCTCTCAGTGAGAACATAATATTTTTTTCTTTTTTAAGTCTTCAAGATACTGTATATCCAGAAGGAGTGAACTGATTTTTCAGTGTTCTGTGATCAGGGCACTAAGGCATGAATGGAGAAACTGAGGAACTGTGCTTTCTGTTTTAGATAATGAAAAGGGATGTCAGTGTCTCAGGTTCTCCTTTTGTGAAGTGAATACCATATACTTGCCTTTCTCCAAAATAAGCTCCGATATTAATGTAAAAATATAACATGTTCTTTAATAAAATTCAAGTTAACTGGCAACTCAGAATACTTCAGTATCCGTTATTCTGAATTATACTTCTGTAGCTGTTCTACTTCAGACCAGGTTATATTCGACATTCTGAAATGCTTCCAGAAAAGGAGAACAGGGGGCTGTGTTTCTGTAGGCATCAATTTTAAGCACAAGAGAACTACTAAGAGAGTTATTAGTACCAGAGAAAAAGGAGCTACTCATTGCTTGGGAAAAAACCCACGAACCCTTTGATACTGCAAAGATGGTGGAGGCTGAGAGGGGGAAAACAAATCCTTTAAAGTCCATTTTATTCAGTTCTGCTGTATAAGCAGATTGAGAGCCTCAGCAGTATGTAAATCAGAGTGTTTTACTGAAAGTGTAGAAAGAAAAAAAAAGCAGAATAACTGTCAGGAAACATAGTATTTGGAACCAAGAATTGTGAATTCCAGAATTTGGGTGACATGAGAATATGTCTAGTTCTCTTCCCTCCCTTCCTGTGTCCTCTTATTTAATCTTTTTATACCCACAGAACCATAGAATCGTAGAATATCCTGAGTTGGAAGAGACCCACAAGGATCATCATGTAGCCTGCACAGAATATGCATGTTAATTGGATAAAGTGACTGCAGCGTGAGATAATAAAAGGCTAAAGTGCAGTATGGCACCTTGTGTGAGGATTTCAAAGGCACTGTCACTATCTAAAGCGAATATGGACTGTGGTGCACAGGTACTGGAAAATAAAATGCTAATGCTGCAGTCTGCAATTCTACACTGTCAGCCTAATTTTTGGCAGTGTTGGATTCTCAGAAGGCATCACCACTTCACCCACTTTCAGCTAGAGTGAATGGAAATTACATGTAGCTGAAAACCCAAACGACACAAAAGCATGCAATTTAAAAATGAGATGACAGAGATTCAAGTAAAGGTGTTTACTTTGTCATATCTGCCACAAACCACTTGTGTGTCAGGCAAGTTAACACAGATTCCCTGTTTAAAAAAAACCCTCAAAAAACAAAACCACACAAATACTTTCCCCTGCTGTTTCTCTTCCACTATATGTCCACATGAATGTGACCTCTTCAAGTCCAAGACTATCTTACATGGTCATTCAAAGTGTTATAAAAGAGATATTTCATTTATTTTAAAACACCTTTGCATATCAATCAAGAAAACCCACGACTCATTATTGACTTTACCAGCACTTATAACACAGCAGTGATGATAAGTGTTGTATTCTTTGTAATTCTGAGGGAAGTTGCACCAAAATAAAGAATTTATTGGAAGTCAGACAAAGATATACATTTACCGAGAAGCATCAGGTAAAAGAGAGAGTAAAAGTTGGGAGAGAAGTGAAATTTTGCTTATACCCTATCCCTAAATTACCAATGGACATAACGATTTAGTCCTCTTTTACTTTAGTGCTCAAAGGTTGCAGAAATGTGTTTACATGTTCACTTAGACCACTGGGTTAAAATAAAAATAATATAAAAATGGTATCTTGTGCCAAGCAACCAAGCTTAGTTGAATTTGTAGGTCAGATCCTTCTTCCCCTCAAGTCAATTCCCCATTGATCACACTGAAGTGGGGAAGGGAGCGATGGTAAACTTTCACATTTAAAATTATGTGAAGACGTTTTCACTCAGATTAAACTGGGACTCAAAAGTGGCTATTTATATGCATGAGACCAACACAAAGTGCATATTCTGCCTCAGGATTAAAGCATTTAGTTTTTCAAGAGGGAATAGTTCATTGATCAATGCTTTATGCCCACATTTCTCATGTTGATAGAGCTTTGCCCATGAACTCTCATTAGATGTCCTGATTCCAACTTAAAACTTAAATTTGATTTCAACACCAGCAGTAAGGTGTCATGAAGAAAACAGATTGCTCCATATATTCATCTAAATACAGGTCAAAACTAGGTATATATCAACAGCATTTCATCATCAATAACATGTGCCACCAAGATGAATTGATGCTGAAGGATGCATTTTCTAATCACTAATAATAATGTTTGCAATTAATTGTATGTACAGCTAAGTGTGTCTCAGTTTATTTGGTAAGGCAATTTTGCTAAACCAAGTAATTTTACTGATAAATACAAACACTGGAAAAGTTGTGCCTGTTAACATGACTAGTTTCACTTGTCTAATATATGGTCTCTCAGTTAACCAGTCTGATAATTTAATTTCATGCTACAACTGCTTTACGCTGAATATTTGATATAAAGCAGATTAAAAGTTTGACATTAGAACATTTCCCCCAAATATATTTCACTTTCCTGATCATCTTCTGCCATAGCAGTACAAACTGGCATTTTACAATAATTTTTTCCACCAAAAAAAAAAAAAAACACCAAAAACAAACAAGCAAAAAGAAATAGGGAGCTAATGGGTTGCAGAGATCCAAAACAGCTAAAACAGACAATACTCAGTGATTTAATGGCAATTGTGTGGCTACATTCTTACATTGATGGAATTCAGTCCTTTCATTATAAGCCCTTTTCACAACTTCCTGGCAAATATGATGTGAATAAGTTGTAGAGGTATGGTTCAGGAACTAATTCACACTTATTATTTTGATGAGTTACAGTGCATGCCATTTCACCCTTCAAAAGTTCTGCATTTAGTTTAGTTTCAGAGTACATTCTAGTCTAAATCCCAAATCTCTCACTAATAAACACTAAAATATGCTTAATGTACTCAATATGTATGTTTCTGCAGTTAGAGGCTCCTTGCTATATTCCAAAAGTATTGGACCTGATATCAAGTAATACTTTCAATTCTGCTGTGAGTCACTACTGTGTGCTGCAGCTGACCTATGAACTGCTTCCAAGTTCTATACCTGAGAGCCATGACATTTCACAGACACCAACTCTGAAATCCCTCTGACTTAAGTTATTAATCTTGATCTGTTTTAATATAAAGCACAATGTGAGAAATAAGCTACCTTTGAACAATTTTGTAGAAGGTTAAATAGTGTAAATAGATCTGTATTTTTAGGACAACAGCACTACATCATCAGAAACCATTCTGACTAATAAAAAGCTATTAGTCTACCAAAACTGTAATGAGATCATGATTAATAAACACCCCTGAAAGGTCTGCATCAAAGTCAAGGCTTTTCTGTGATAAATGTAAACATGCAGACCTTACTTTGCCAAAAGCTGTGTGTTCCAGTTATCCAGCTCTACTGATTGATTTGTTCATTAGACTAATAAATAATTTATCACCTTGAAGAGGACAATTCATTATACAGATAGCATGAACAAGTAATTTTAAGCAGCCAAATCTTTAGAAGAATTAGCAGTGTTAACAGTGCCATGAAGTCTGATGTCATGAAGGTGCAGAATCCAGACCAGCATAAAAACAATGAAATTGTTATAAAAACAGGTAATTTCAGATAGCTTCTAAGCAATTGCCCACAGGTATTCACAGTGCAGCCCTGTCAGAAATCTCATGTGTCATATTATCTTTAGGTCCTTTTAACTATCCTGCCCTAGGAATTATAGTAAGCTATGAGCTTTCTTAAAAATAGGCACAGAAATAAATTACAGCTTGTAATAGACCCCATTTTCTAAATTAGGGATAAAGTCTGTAAGATTTACAGTATTGATTATTTTATTCTATGATTTTCTTTCCTAAATATCTATATGATTTTTCCTAGCAAAAAGTGATAGAAAAAAATCATATACAAATCAGGCAGAGGGGACCTTTTCTTCAAGTGTAGGAACTATCATTGCAAAAACTACATTGTAACTAATTCTCTAGAATTTCTTATGCATTTAAAGTTAAAAAAGGTGGAGATAAGGACAGTTGTATCATGGCAACACATTAGGGGATAAATTAGACACAATTAATCATCACACTTTCCCCTAATAGGAACAAAAGAGATTATTATTTTTATTGTTATTATTATATCAGTTTTATAGCTTCTTTTGTAAAAATTTAAATGGATGTAATAGTCCCTTTGTTTAAGATGGAAAAAAGCCTACAAATAAGTGTCTTTGTAATTAAATGTGTAACGGGTCTAAGAAAAATGATTGTTCAACTTCATTCATAAAATTGCTAGCACCACAGCCTAAAGCCATTTAGCCAAGTTTTCTCCCTCAACCATGCACAAGAACAGAGATATTTTATTTTCCTTTACTTTTTTTTACAATATTTAATTTTACTTCCCCCAGCAATAGAAATGCACTGAAGCTTGGGTAATCAACTGCAAGACAGGAAACTGGGAGCATTTAGGGAATGACCTGCTGTGTTTCATCTACAGTGAAAGTCCTTGCTTTCTTGGGAATTAGTATCTACAACACAAAGCATATCACCAGTCTTGGAATACTGGCAGTCTAGTCTCAATCTAGTTCAAAATAACAAACTGGACACATTTTTTGTCATCACTTACACACTACTTTCCTGAATCTGTCAGATATTTCCTCGAAGCAGTGTCTCTGTACAGCATTATACTGTGTTGCACATTGCAACATCTGTGACTATAAGACTGTGATGATCAAAGATTGTGTTCTTTGAGACCCCTGATTTTTTCTTCTTTCTTTTTTCCCCTGAATCACAGATCTGGCTTGGGGAAGCAAGGGGTGGTGAATACTGCTTGTTCTTCTTTTTCTGTCATTATCCTAGAATCTGATCTGCAGGTTCAAGTGCAGTGTATTCCTTTCTGTTGCTGTAGTTGAAGCTGATGAGGTTGTTGTTGCTTACTCAAAACAGCAGCAGGATGACTCAAAACTGGGATACTTCATACAGATACTTCATATTGCCATTTATATGTCTTCTGTTTTCATTCAGGGAGACTCATAAAGGCAACATCTCAAAAGAAGATGCTGTAGCAGTATGATTTGTACAGGATCCAGAATAATAGTGTCAGGAGAAAGCTAGAGAAGCCAGGTGGTAGTGCAGAAGCTGATAGTCTCCTTCGGATCCAATGGAAACTTCAGGGAACTAAATCCCTGCCTTCTGGTGCAGGGTGAGGTAACTTGTATCTGGTGGAGTTATTCCAGAATCTTTATAACGCAGGGAACTATTGTTATCCAAACCAAAGCTAAGACACTTCCTCCTCTCTTGTGAAAAATGTGGCCTCCTGGGATGATGAATCCTATTTGCTCCTATGAACCTTCACTGACTCTGAGTGTCACTAGGCATATATGCTACACTAGGCAGGATAAGATAAAGGAAAACATATTTAGTATCGATACTGAAAAAAATCCTAAACACCTATTTTATGTTGAGTTTCCTCTGATGTGCTATAATTAACTAAATAGAAAAGTTAACATTTTTCCCATTATGAAAAAACATTTAATGAAACTGTGTTTGCCAGGTGGAAACCTTCCATAATGTTTTATTTCCATATACTACTCCTTAGTTATTAGAGAGAGAGAGAGAGAGAAAGAGAAAGAGAGAGAAAGGGAGAGATTTTTATATCCAAGGGATGTGACCATGGAATGAGCAGAACAAATTAAACTCTGAACAAAGGTTTCCTCCAAATAAGCCACAGTGCAAGCAGTAACCAACAAGAAATAGGATAAGAGCTGATAAGAAGAAAGCTCGCTTTATTGATTTTTTTCCTCTGCCCCCAATTAGGTTAGGTAGATTCTATTCATCTGCTGACTTAAATAGATATGAATGTGAACTCTCTAAGGTATTCCTAAGAAGTTTTCAGTAACAATGTTTCCATATGACTGCACTAAGAGGGTTTGGAGGTAGCTGACAGCTGCGGGTATATAAATTAAATGGAATATTATTGATGTATTTTGAAAAACAAAAAACAACAAAACCAAGCCAACACATTTTTTCATCAAATTTCAGCTTTCCAAAATAGTTCAATGGTGTAAAAAGCAACACTGTTTCATATTTTATAGCTCCAGATTTATGAAAACATGACTCTTTGTAATGCTAAAAGTAAAATTATTTGCCTTTAGAGTGATCCACATATTATGTTCACAATATCTTATCTATACAAAAAATGTTTCAAAACTTGTCTCTCCATGATTAGAGGTTTTTTTTATGAACTTTTGAACTCATCCCTGAACCCAAGTGGGCAGCTATCCGTGCCAAAATTATTATGGCCAGCTCTGGAAATAGGAAAACCTGATAAGAGAAGCCCTGATCCTGAAAGGGATGGTTGAGAAGCATGAAGCATTTGTGCTTTTTGGAAAATTTCTACAGAATGAAGTTTGAATTTTCTCCTGTGGTAAGAAAGCTCAATCAGAGCCAGGTTTCTTGGTGAATTTAGCAGAATTTGGTGCCTAGAGAAGTGTCCCAATGTCAAATGGCTTTGCAGTGAGAAGGGATAAGTCACTGTTTCTGCATGCAAGATGATAGGCACTTTAGATGCCTCTGAGCAGCAGAAAGAAGCAAAACGTTTCTCTCAGCCCTGCCAAATCTTTTGTGAAGGCAGCTCTGAGAGCTCTGGGGTTGGCTTGGTTGTCACTGAGAGAAGATGGTGAGCTGGGGAAGGCAGCTCAGTGAAACCCACCATGGTCTGGAAGACGGAGGTTTCGTGGTCAGCTGTGATTGCTTTGTGCAGTAAGGCAGACAGCGGAGGTGGGACAGGTTTCTCCTGAGCCCCTCCGGTCATGATATTCAAAATATAAATAAATTAGGGAGGAAGAGAAAGATCTGAACACTGTCCTTGGTTGGGACTGAAATGAAAATCCCACAGTGAAAGGCATTATGAGCCCTTGAAAAATGAAAGGGCAGCATTTCAGAAGTGTGGTCATGGGAGCTTTGTCACCAGGGCTTAAGAGAAACATCACTAGATTAAATTAACCCCTTGCATTCCACATGGGAGAGGGCAGGCTTGGTCAGAACTGCTCATTATCTGCTGAATTTCTCTGGAGAAAAGGGAGGATAAGAAGAATCAGTTTAGGGAACACCAGCCCTTACCTGCTTATCTACCATCTTCCTCTGTTTTACATAACTGCATTGCTTCCTCTGAGGGGCCCCTCATCTCTGCTCTGTTCAGGCTGTAGGGGTGGCTGAAATGCCATCTGTAACATGCACTCTCACTTGCTTTTCTGTGTGACGAGTATTGAACCAAAAGAAGGCCTCTTCAGTTCTTGTCTGTAATATCTTTTAATAACCTACTAATAACAACGATATGATAGCAATAGATGCAGCATTTACTCTTTTACAGACAGAACAGCTAACTACAGCAACCTGATGGTCATTACAAACCATTCTAGTTTGTAACAGACAGCTCTCGTGTTGTCATTTCACCAACACTGGTTGTGTGACTAATGTAACTTAAAATACTTGCATGCTTACTTCACATCCACTTACACAGATCAATGACTGCTCTGTTTATTTATTTTGCAGGAATTTTTAGCATCAAGAATAAAGGGGATTTTTTTCTTTGGTTTGGATCAGGCTTTGGGTCTTGAAAAAGGCCGTGCATTAATTCTGCATGCTTGCTAAATTAATTTTGAAAGCGAGGATATACTATTATTATAGCAAGTTTGCTGGTAAAATGTGATAAGGAGAATGCTGCTCTTCCAGCTGTCTGCCAACGACTCTGGACAGTAAGAACATGTCCAATGTGATGTTGCAGAGGCTTTGCAAGAAAAAAAAAAAGTTTTGCTTTTTTAGAAATATTTGTTTTGACTCAGTGGTTTACACAGCTTGTGGGAATGAAAGCACAAAGGTTACATTACTTGATGTTCTTCCATCTCTCAAACATGCTTAAAGCTCCTTCCCTGTTCTCTTCTTAGGAGGCAGTAATAATAGACACCCAAAGAGTATCTATTATAATGATAAAACAATACATTTCATTTAACATATTTAGTTTTTTAAGTGTTTTGGCGTTTTTTTTCTGTATTGCAATCATGCCTATTAGAAATGGATTGCACTGTAATTATGTTTAGATTTACCAACCAATTCCATTGAATGGGAGACCATGGAGGTCACTGCACTGCAACCTCTGGGTATTGCAGACATTTTAAACATCTGGCACTGCATTATTAGAACTGTCACATAGAACTAGAGCACTTTGAATACCTATTATCATTCATGCAATTCATGCAGGTTACGACTGATGAGATGAGATGTGAGTGGGTTTAGAGTGATGCTTCTCTTTTCTCTTTCCTTTTTTTTTTTTTTTCCTGAAAGAATACAGCACATAAACATTGTGTACTTTTCCTGTCAATAAAAATTTGAAATTAGACAGGCTTAGAACATAAGATGTTTGATCCCTTAATATAAATTGTACACCATGAGTTATTTGCTGGACTTTTCTAAGCTGATTCAATATATACCAAAAATGCATAAAGCATTTGGATTACAACCAGCTCTTCTTTCCTTTCTTGATTGCACAGATTTTCATACCCCCAAAAGATTCCTTTCCTATTCAGAGTATAGAAGCTTTTATATATGTGTGTATATTTTCTTCTTCTTTGTGTGGTTTCTTCTTCATTTTATATATGGTTTCTTATTTTTCTATTATATATATAATTTTTTTAAATAAACTTTCATGGGCTCCACAATGTTTAATTACTGTTGACTTAAAAACTGTTGCAAGCTTCAGGATTTTTGGCTCTCTTTCAGAGAAGTTCTTAAATATGTGTTTAATTTTATGTCAGATTGTAGAATCCAAGCCCACTAATATAGCTCAGAGAACCTGCAAATAGTCCCTTAAACTGGGACTTTTAAGAGCAGCTAGAGAGAACAAAACCTTGAAAAGTGTTTATGGCAAATGTGAAGATCACAGATCTCCATTCCTAAGAGAAATAAATGGATGAAAATTGAATACTGAATACTAACGCAATTTAATTAACATAGTTTTTATTTAGCTTAGTCATGTTCTTCCATTAGAGACGTATTAGAGGCAATTGTAATTCTGAAATGAATTTTTACTTACTTACTCTAGTTCTGGGAAAAACTCGACTTATCTTTAGCCACAGGTTCCAGTCTTTATTTCAGGGCTCAGTTTTGCATAGAAGGATGTGTACAGTTTGGCGGTAGTGGACATTTTATGACATTCTGCATAGGACAGTTTACCTGAGAATTTCTGAGGGAGAATTACCTCCCCAGGAATAAGGGGCAGTAATGTACACATGAAAGATCAAAGAAAACAAAAGAAATGGAGAAGTAAGAGATAAAAATGATGGAAAAAGTCATATAGTAGAATCATAAAATGGTTTGGGTTGAAATGGACCTTAAAGACCAACTAGTTCCAACCCCACTGCCATGAAGAGGAGCACCTTCCATTAGACCAGGTTGCTCAGAGCCCCATCCAACCTGGCCTTGTACATCTATATTCAAAGAAAAGCATATCCATCAATTTATCTGTGTTTTGAGGTTTATTTAATTTGTTTTGTTTTATAAAAACATGTTTGCTGACACTTCTAGTTAGTCTGAACTCTTACTGTGAGTCTAAATGGTTTAGATACATGCCAATGAAGGAACGAATAGAGTTCAGAACAAAACACTGAATGTCTGAACAAAACACTGAATGTTCTATCTTCCCTTTCAAATATTTCTAAATATTTTTTTAATCAACATGAAATATGTCATAAAATGCCTGTAAGGGTTTTTTTGAGGGGTAAGGAGAGGTGAAAGAAAAGAAAACAAATAAAGCCCCTTGTCTAGCCCATACCTTTTTGTCTTATTTTTTAGAGAACACAACACAAAAATACCCAAACTTTTTTACAGTGGAAAAAACAAAATAAAACAAAACACAAAATAATCCAGGTTAGGCTATCTACAAATTACAGATATTACAAAGCTACCTACCAGACCATAGTGTGGCTTTATTGATATTGTATAAAGCTGGCACAGGCTTGTGACAGATAAAGGACCACAAGATCAAGGACCAGCAATTTATTCCCAAACGCACAAGAAAAAAACAGAGAACAGGAACACTTGAAAAACAGTTCATTGTGTTATATCTGCAACAAATTATCTGCTACTAAGTCTTATTCACAGCTCAGTAAAATCTCTGGCGTGGGGCTTGGAGTCAACACTGGTGTCTCCACTTAGTTTTCATATTATACTGTATCAAGAGATGGAAGACTGTTTACTGAATGCAGCACAAGATTGCTAGGCCAGGAAAAGATATTTTATTCCATTTATGTAAGATCTAAAAAGTATATTTTCTGTTAAAATATCTCTGGTGAGATTTCAAAAGCCAGCACTCACAAATTCACTTATTTCTTACAGACCAAATGGGATCATGCAAAGAATAAGCATGGTCAGAAATGAACAGTCCATCCTCTGCACAGATGTACAAGGTGATCAGAGAGTGCAGGAGCAGACAGGGCAAGACAGATATGTAAAGCATCTTGGTAAAGAAAAAAAACACATCATTAGGCATAGGTCATGCTGCAGACTTCTTGATTCACAAAGCGGGCAGAAATTGTCAGATAGAATGTGCCTCTTGAGTGCTGTTAGCAAACAAAGTCTGTTATGTTGCAGTATTAAGCCCCTGTGAGGTGGTGTGTGGGTGCTCCTGGGGTTTTAAACTGTAAATTACAGGGGCATACTAAACTGGTGTGTGTCTACACAGGTAGTTTCACTTAATTTAACTGTCAATCTAAATCATTTTAACATCATCCCTGAAGTTAAACCATTCATTCTTGGCAGCCTGCCTTTAAGACCTAGTTTTGCAATGAGTCCCTGATGGATCCTGGTTGAAGCTAATGGGGCTGTATATGGTTGTAGAATAGCAATTGTGTACAATTCATTAAAGGGCTGGGACTTATTTGGGTAAGCCCAATTCTGACACCTATGCTTATTGGGTGTTCTTTACACAATAATCATTCCTCTTGACTTCAGTGGGACTATTTATGGGTTAAAGTACAGCTCAGCAAGAATTTGGTTGCATGCAGGTGAAGATGTTCTTTACCTTGCCAATGTTTCTCATCCCATCAAAATCAAGGTGACTATTGATGGCTATGGGTTACTGGAATGATGAAGAGTTTGCAGGAGGGGGGTATTCTTTTGCCATGGGAATATCAGACATTTGCTTTTAGAGTCTCAGAAAGTCAGCCATAGAAAAAAGAAAACTTAAGAGAGAGAATACTTTTCTTTTTAATGCTCAATCACGTACTTTGGCAATATTCCTAGAAAAACTGGGAATAATTCCTTATGGTCTTCATTTCTGGGTTAGAGGAAACAAATATTACTCTGCAGATGAAAAAGTCCAAAACAGCAGCTCCTCTCCTAGTCATCTACACTTGCATTTTGGAGAGGAAGGTGCCACTGGTCAAAAATACACACACTTTATGGCACAAATGCCATACAAACTTCATAAAATGTGGATCTGGACACAAAGGTTTATGCTTTCCTGTTCAGATGCAAAGCAATACAGCTGAGCTGATTATTGCCAATACCCAACCTACCCATTTTAAGCTAACAGATTGCGGACAGCAGCACAATGAAATAAATGGAATTACTTACATAAGTGCTCTCTCACATAAAACCTGTACAATTCAATCTTGCCATGATTTCTTCACTATCCTTGCTGTGTAGTGTTAACTGGTGAGTCAGGTCTGTCTCTAAGATGTAATAAAATATTCCAGTATGAAAAGAAAGCATGGCTGTCCACGGAGAAGAGTGCTCTGCTTCAAGTTATTTTGTTGTCACCCACATTTCAGTTCAGCTGCTTGTTCAGTTGGTTAAATCATATGAGTGATAGAAATTTAAAAAATATATAAGATGGATACAAATAGCTGTGAGAACATGCACTCGTAATGCATTCATATTAGACCATTAGACATGGATACATTAAGTGTATCTTAATTTCTCACCTTTAAATTTTGCATTTCAGCTCTTCTTAGAAGGCAGGGATGTCAGAATTTACTTAACTGAGATATATTCTGCTCTCATTCCTATTGGAAAGAAAAACCAGAGAAATCACATTGACTTCAGTGGAATTATTCTAGATTTGCCTTAAATAAGATAATTCTTTTCACACTCTACAAAGCAACCTGGATATAAGTGGACCATCTTCATGACAGATGATCTAATCCTGCTATCAGTGGAGGGTGTACAAAGAAAGTTGATCCAGGGGATGAATAGCTCCAGAACTAGGGATTTTCTGCCTTTGAGAAAGAGGAAGTAAATCCATGTACTTTAATCTCATTGAACTTTATTCTTTGATTTTCCACCAGTTCATAAAGGTACTGGAAAGCATCAGAATGTCTGTTCTGCATAAAGCTGGAAAACTCTGTCTCTCACAAATACTTTTACTTATCACCATACAAAGCCTGTTTAATAACATGTATGGCTGTAAGAATCCAAATCTTCAGGATTCTATAAGATTTTATGTATATTAAACAAATATTTCTGTAAAAGGAGGATACGTTTTCATAACACAGTGAAAGATTTAAAGTATCTGGGTCCCAATCAGAAGTCATTTAACACTTTAGAATGCTTACTCCTTCATCATGCCATGAAAATTAATCACAGCATCCATATTCAAATAGTATCCTGAAGTTAGTTGATAATACAAAGGCAAAGGAAAGACAAAGGGGTGATCTTTGACTCCTGAATGCATTTACACAAGAAAATAAGATGATATTTCACAAACACCTTCAGCTAATAAAACACACATAGAGGAGAAATTATTAAATTGAAACAGTATCAGACCTGAAGTAGGAGTATCAACACAGAAATTCATCATGGGAATTAAATTTGTTGTATGAAGAAACAGAAGGATGAAACATCAAATTGAATCGCCTACTCCTTTTCCTGGAAGAACAGGGGAAGATGGCAATGCATTATACAATTATTATTCTGTGATTCAAGGCATCTCTGTTCTTTGCCTTACCTCTGCTGCAGACTTTCAGAAAAATCAATGATTTTGTCACTGGACTTCAGTTCTACATCTGTAAAACCATAATAATTGCCTATTTCTTGTCTAATTGGGCTACACAGGTGTAAAAGGAAGGACAGTAAGGTTCTTATCTCCCTCAGAACCTTTGAGTATTCCTGTAATAAAAATATGAAGAAACATTGTCGTGCCCCCATTTTATCTGTGGAGAGGAAAAGAATTTCCAAACAGCTGAGCTGACATTGTTTGTCCTGTTCCAATTGCCTATCTTTGCTAGACCATGCACTTTTCTATTGGCTCTGTACAAACCTTCTGGTGTCTTTTTTGCCCATTTGGACACATAACCACCTCTTCTGTGTTTGATGTTAGTATTTTAACTTGATTCCATGTTAAGCCTGTTTATTCATCTTACATATCAAATGACAAAAAGCCAAAAACTTTAGCAGATGGAAGGTTTTCTGTGTATTTTCCGACTTTCCAAGATACTGATTTCTGAAAGGCAGGAAATACAGGATATCTGTCTTTCCTGGGGCAGTCCATAGCAAATGGGAATTATCTGCAAATGATTCAGAGGTAAACACCTTGTTAGATACAGCTGTACTGAACTAGTATAGCTGTACTGATCCAGTGATTAGTTGGAACAGATTGCCAGAGCTGTGCTTATGATAAAAGAAAAAAACAAAATCTGGGAGGACTGCAAGAGAGAAGGTGAAGGGAAAAGTGAAAGAAAGGAGCATGTACACTCTGAAATACCTAGTAGCCCTTATTTCATGCTCAGTTGAGTAGGTTGTGGCAGTAAAAAGGTAGGAAAGTTTTCCTGTGTGTGGAACTGTCTGAAGCTGTTTACCCATCATTCACAGGATGACAAACACCTTGAGTCTGCATTTCCTCTTTTCAAAGCTGTTGATTTAGGTTACTTTCTGGAAATTCTTGTGTCTAGTTGTACAGAAACTGAGGAGAATTCTGCATAACTTTCCATGTAAAATGTACAACATATGCCCTCCAAATCTTATCACATACTCAGGGATTTGAAAGGACACTCAGATCCCACTAATGGAACAGTTACCTTTGCCTTTGCCATACACTGGATCACAAACTTGAAGCAGCTTATAGCATTTCTTAGACATATTCAATCACATGGATCCTGGCATTCACAAGGTAGCATGCATAACTCCATGCACAAACAGGCGGAAGGGCAAATGCAAGGTAATAGCTGCTTTTCTACCTTCAATCTAAATGTGTCCTCACTCCATTCTGAGTCCTCTCAATGCTTTTTCTTTCCCATGCTGCTCGCTTCCTTCTCAGCCAGCTCATGCACAGATAATTTATTTTCTTTATAAGATTTATTGATCCTTTTCACTTCTGAATTTTACCCAGCTTTGGTCACATGGTATTTTATTCTTCCTGTAGGCAGTAGCACAACACACTTTTCTCTTCAGTGAATACAGGGAAGCCACGACTTCTGTGTGTCACTGACTAGAGATAAGTACAGCTTCCCCCAAACCATCCTGGTGATGTAAAACACAGTACAGAAGGCCCTTCAATCTGCCTTTTCACAGTGCAATTAGTCTGACAGGTAAGGTTAAAGGCTTGTGGTGTATCAAGCATAATCAACAGTAACAGTCCTGTCAACATTGAGTAAATTCAGTTTTTCAACTGCAGGGAAGAGTCCTTCATAGATATATCTCCTGAAGTTGGACTAAAAAAGAAATCTGCTTAAATTATAATAGAATATGTGCAGGCTATAACTGTCTAGAGGATATAGGCCTTATGTATTGTTTCAGGTTATAAGGTTTCTGACTTTATTAATTGGTGCATATAGAAATTGGTTTTTAGTATTACATTTTGGAATTTTTTTTATTATTTGTTCAGTATGTGCATATTAACTCTCTTGTCTGTGCAACTAAAAGACTTCTCATATTGTAAGTCAGTTTAAGTAAGTGTTGCATATTTTGTGTCTATTTTCCTCACTTTGATTTTCTCTTCTAATGAGACCTGGTTAGAGATCTCAAGAAAGAATAGGAGGAGTAGGAGTATAAAAGAGAGAGAGAGAATGCTGATCCCTAACAGTATAATTACAAATGTCTTCATGTAGGAGGAACCTGTCTTCCCTTTGATTTCACGGATGGTTGGGAATTTCCATTTGAGGTTATGGGAACAAATGTGCTGGCTTGTCCAAAAATGTCTATTTCTCTTGACAAGGGCTTTGTCCTAGAATGTGCTAAAAGGACTTAAAAAAAAAAAATCCCAACATTCTATTTTTGGCTGCCGTTTTAAGCCATTAAAGATGATTTATCTTGCACTTTTTATGCAGTATGGCTATTATTTATACATGAAAAAAATTGTACAGGGCTTGCATGGAGAGTGGGGGAACATTAACTTTCTCTCCTCTTGTGCTTTAGGTCAGCTCTCTCAGCCTTTTCTCTAAAATTCTTTGCTCATGTTGTGAAATCTTATGCCTTGACCCAAAGCCTACTGAAGTAGAGAAATTCATGCTACTAATACTTTATTTTGTACCTAAGGGTGTATGTTAAGTTAGGATCATTCTGTCATTTCTCCAAATCCTTAGTGCTGTGCACTACAGAGTAGAAATGCACCAACCCTTTCTTTCTCTGATGAGGCAACAGTGTGTTTATTAAAAACTTTTCCTCTCTTTCCTGTACATAATTAATTGCTTTTACTTAGCGTGTAGGTGGCTTAAATTGATATTTGAGAGCAAGTTTATTAGAACTCCCAGAGATGTTTAAATAACAGCTAGATCACTTCTAGAAGGAAGCTGCTTGGTAAAAATTTAATACTCAAAACCAGTCAAAATAGCCCTTTCTTTCTTCCTCTTTTAGACTTGCTTTCCATATGTTTGCAAATTGCAATCAAGCCAAACAAAACAGAACTGAGAATCCTTCTAGAAATGACTAGAGACTCTAGTTAACATTGACATTAGATGGTTTCTTTTATGCAAAAATTTTCAACACTAGTTTTTGAGCACTTAGATACTGGCATTTACAAGCTCCCCTTGCTTGTAGATGAAAGGAGACTGGAAGCTGATTGCAGAGTGTAAAACATGTCCTATTTTGTTCAAATCTCCTGGGTAGCGTCACATTGGGACATTTTCATAGAATATACAAATACCACTGTACAGAGATTCCCATTTTGTAGTTGTCTTCCTAGATTTTGTTTCCTCTGTTTCCAAAGGGTCCCTTTGACTTAACTTCCATTATGATTTTCATTACTGTCTGCAAGAAAAATGTTCAGCACTGAGAAGCTACTGGCTCTGCAGCTGAACATCTTCACATAAAAATACCTAAAGTGATCCTCTGCTGAGTCACACAGAGCAATGATTCAGTCCATCAAGTGCTTGCAGATTCCTCTTCATCCATACAAACAGCAACATTTGCTTTAGGCGGCACTGTTAATGCCTTATCTTTGTCACTGCTGTCACTTCTTCAGTTTCATATAAAAATCAAAAGATTTGTTAGAACACTGCGAATAATGACTCTAGTAGCTTCCAAGTGCTCAGCCTCTTTCTAGAACTCAAAATGTTTGTAGGCAGTATAATTTCAAAGCAAAAAGTCCTTACATTTAAGCTCAAAACCAAATACAAAACCAATCAACCAACCAGAAAAAACAACAACAAAAAAAGAAACCAACACAAAAACAGACCCCAAGAAAACAATCAGAACACAAAAACCTAAATCAAAAAGAGGCCAAACAAACAAAATAATAATAAAAAACCCACCCAAACCTCAACAACTGAAACCCAAAAAACCCCACCCATTTCTTTAGGTAGACATTACATGTTCATATATGGTCAAAAACATGCAAGAATTGATTATAAAGACACTGGAGAGAATTAGAAGTTCAGAGAGAAAATGCCAAGACTTTTAAATACTTGTCCAAAATCATATAACAGACTAGTAGCAGAACTGGCAACAGCATGTAGCTCCATGCCTCTAACCAGTCTTCTAGACCAGCAATCCAATAGATTGGAAGCTAAATTTAAAAAATACGTAATGAATCAGGGAGTCATAAACTTCCTAAGTAAAAAGAGCAGCGGTAGGTCCAATGTTCTGCTATTCTCTTTGTTATTAATTCTCCCATAATAACATGACTGGAAGTTGTCCATTTTAAAATGCTGGGAGTACAGTTTTTGTTGTTGGTGTTGTTTTTTGGGTTTTTTTTTATATTAGAACAACTGTACAAAAAGTCACAGCAAATCTGATATTTAATCAGGAAAACAGTGTCACACACCTCTGCCTTAACAATACTTATTGTTTTAACCCCTAATTGCTTATATTGATTAACTGGATGTGTAGTGTCTTGACAAGTTCACTTGCATTTTTTCAATAATTCCACAGAAGCAAGATTTTCAATACTGTCAGATTACAGTATTTCAGCTGTGACCAGAAAGGGCTAGGGCTTTTTCCTCTCATTTTGATCTTCAGTTGGGCTTTAACCTGAAGCTATCATAACACTGACAAATGTGGTAACAGATTCTGATGTGCAAATAATAGAAGGAACAGGGTTTAAGCAAAGTTAAGATTTCTCAGCAATCTCACTATTTGCAAACTGGTGATAGATATATAGCCATAGTATTGTCCACTGAAGAGTGGACTATTTTATTAGTACTTTTTTCCCCTGTTTCTTGTTATTATATAAGCAATTTCGTCTTTCTCTTAGACGTAGATTCTATTGTGGTGTTCATGTATAGGTAAACATACATGGCTTTATGCATCTTTCTCTGAAGTGACAGTTACTTCTGTCCCGGATGCCTAATGTATAATTCAGAGTCACCAAACGGTTTTAATTTACTCTTTAAAAAGACAAACATAAAACCAACAGGAAAGGTGCTTCTGCTTATGGTACTTCACACTGTCTGAAATGCTGCCCTGGATTTTTACCATTATTCCCCTTGCTATGTCTTTCTGCTGCTGTGCTATCTCAATAGCTCTGGGTGAAGGCGGAAGAGTCTCAACTATTTTGTAGAAAGAAATGGTCTGCCTGTATCTTGTATGTGTGTGTCAGGCACAAGCTATAGGTCCTATCCATCCCCAGCTCAGTCCATGGCCAATATTCATGTAATTAGCCTTAACACTTTTCAGCCAGTCTGAACTGAATGAGGTTG
This sequence comes from Ploceus nigricollis, assembly GCA_013399945.1. Taxonomy (NCBI): domain Eukaryota; kingdom Metazoa; phylum Chordata; class Aves; order Passeriformes; family Ploceidae; genus Ploceus; species Ploceus nigricollis. The sequence goes on from VXBC01001045.1 coordinate 71,206, forward strand.
CCAGGGTGCAGAATGAAATTACACAGTCTTCTTCGGCTTTGAGCAGGAAGAATAGGGCACATAGAATTTAGCATGTATAAATCAGCAAGAATGATGCACCTAAAATGTGGTTTGAAAAGGGCAGCAGCCTCTTAAAAAGCTTTGGAAGCTAACTTTTACCTTTGAAGAGAGGTTTGGAAGTTGAAATTCAGCTTGTGGTATCATTAGGATCATTACTGTACCCATTATCTTTCTTTCTTTTCTTCCCATATATATAAAAGGCTCAATAACTCACCAGCAATATGGCCAATGTTGAGAATATTCCCCAAAGCTGAAGAAATGTACACATTCTTTACTATTAGGAGATTTTGTTTATTCTTGAAGAGCCATTTTTTCATATTACATGTCCACAGGTTTTACTCGAATTGGCATATACTTTGAAAAATGATCCTGTTTATAAAGTTGTACAATAAACCTGTAGTGCTATTTAAATTTCAACTGCAACACTGCACTGCACTGATTTTTTTCCTCTTGTGAAAGCAGACGGTTCCCACAAAACTAATAGGAATTATTTCTATGCAGTATCTTAGCAGTTACTTAATGAAAATATAATCACAAACTATACTACAAGGCAGGTATTTAATGAGTTGGATATGACAAAGCATGTATTATATTGCAATATAAAAATCTAGAGGTGTTGGCAGCCAGAAGCTACTTGGCTTGTTAAGTCAATGTAAAATGTATAATACAACAAAAATCGGCATTATGCATTTATTTTTAAAGGAATTAATTTTCATTAAAAAAAGAAAAAAAAAAACACTTTTATGAAGTTCTTTGAGATCTACTTATTAACCTCAAAGAGTACTAGAGATACTGTACTAAAGTACAAAAAATTACTAGATTTTTTCATTTAATTTAAAAAATACAAGTACAGAACATAAAACCCAGCTAAATGTGGTAACTTTTAGGGAGGAACTTTTTTTTTAATTTGGGTCACACACTTCAGATAATTTTTCTTCCTATTTCTTATTTCAGCTACCATCAGTTCAATTTTAATTTGTCTACCTATCTAATCATTACTTCTAGAAAGAACTTTTTTAGATTTATAGATAGCTGATAAGGTCTCAGTAGCCCTGATGGACTCTAAAGAATGTCTCTTTTACACTGGAAATTAACTAATATGTAAGAATGACCTGTTAAGCTTAAATATTTCCCCCTGAATATAGACTTTCAAAAAGGAAGATGGTTCAACTAAAGAGCATTGGTTAATTTATTAACATGAAAAGAATACGTCATAGGACTAATTCACATCTTGAAGGCAATTAAGTTGTGTTTATTTTAGCTAATATTAATTCTATTATTTCCATACTGCTTTTCCCAGAAGGCTATAGATAAAGGAGTTTTAAATCAATAAAGGCACACGTAAGGTATACGTACATGCTGCACACAAATTTTCTAGCTGTCCTCTAATTGTAATTGTTAACATCCCTGTATAAACACCACTCACTGACTGCCTGTATTAGTACACAGCAAATGGATACAGAAACAGGATGTTGCATTATTTGTTACTCAGAGCTACAAGACAGGAGTTTTGAAGACCAAAAAGAGTATCCGAATAGTTGTTATCTTTTCTGTCAAACCCTCGCCTAGGCTTGCTTTAAGCAGAGGGCTTAAGGATGAGTTCAATTTTTAAACAATAGCTAAAGCCTGTTTGTGAAAAAACAGTTAATTAAGGTTCTCAGGAGCCCAGAAATCTGTGCTATTTAGTCATAGACAGAGGGTTAAGCATTTACTTAAGTGGTCCTATTAGCCTGGGATCTTTGGAAAGACTACACAATAAACCTATAGGTAGTCTGTCCTGCCTGTTCAGCTATGGTTCTGTTCATACTTTACTACGATTCAAAAGACTTTTAATGTTTCTTTATCATCATTTACATCTTCCATACTTCACTAATGAGTCTAGAGCATTGTTATAATTATTTAAATGAAATTTTGCAGTAAGTCATGATGTAACCTACAACATATCCCCAACTGCTAGCTCAATTCCTTAGCAAAAGCATCCAATCAGTTAATCCTAGAAGATTAATTTTCCTTTCCTCTTAGAATGCAAGATTCATTAATGACTAGAAACTTTCGGTTAATTAGTTGAATGATGGTCATCCATATCTATCACCAGCGGCAGAGAGCTGGAGTAGTTAAGTCCAGGAAAATAAATTCACTCTCAACACCAAAGTATTAATCAGCTCAGGAAGGCTTGTTGAGGTCACACCACATGGGTGTGAAATAGAAACATCCTAGAGTTTGTCTAATTGATGGTTTGATTTACAGAATGGAATTCATAGCTTTAATGATGGGCAGTAACCTTGCATGGCAATATTATTTCTGGTGAATTTGCAGCATTTACTTACTTATTTTTGGATGAAGGAAACAAGGATGTACATGCTGATACTTTCACACTCTCTGCTGCCTACACAGAGTCACATTTCAGAAGAATGCCCACTGCCTTTGGATGAGTGCTCCCCATAGAAGTACTCACACAAGCAGAGAATGGGAATTTATGCACAGAAATGTCACTAAGAACAGCACGAAACTCAATGCGGAAGCTCTGAAAAATGTACCTTTTTCAAAAGTTTCTTGCTTATATGCCAATTTCTTATTTATTCTTTTTGTTTATTCCAAAGGCTTTTAAGAGCTGAAAAATCCTCTGTCCAGGATTTGGTAGACCTGATAGCAAACATTGTTAATTAAATTTTTTCTGAGATATCGAAGCTTGTTAAATTTAAGGATGATCAGAATGACCTAGATTTAATAACTTTTCAATTTTAAACAAATATATTGATCTTCTCACAGCTGTGCATAGTAGCTTTATTCTTGTGAGCAGAAACTTATCAATGTGGCAGTTAAATTACATTTCTTGATATGTATATGATGATACAACTACTTTCACAAATATTTCAGTGACCACAGATTTAACATAACCTATAAATTTAGTTTAATCTTCAACCACTAACTATGCTTACCTGAGAAAGAAGACATGTGGGTGAATTACTTCTTAAAATTAGCAACTCATTCTTGTGAAGCAAAAAAGAAACTGATATCTATGGAGAATAATTGTACCAAGAGGTATATCTTATGTAAGTCTACTCATCTGAACAAATTAAAGTGATTGAAACATGGAATCTGTTTTTCTTCTGGCATGCTTAATAGGGTAACAAAAATACAATAAATTCTTAAACAAGTTCTAGTTCTTCATGCACCTTACCACATTCTGTTGCGATCCCTATTAGATATTTTTATTGGAAATTGAAAAAGTAGCATGGTAACACGACAAACAAATAAGATTAGATGCATTTTTGGTTTTTACCATGCACTATTTAACAGTTCACTTAAATATTTAAATGATCTGGCTATCAAACACATTGCATCAGACAGTGTGAATACTCTTTATTAAAATCAAGCTTTCCAGTTTGCCAGCTGAAATAAACTTTTTTTTTTAATAAAAGAAGGATTCATAAGAACACAAGATGAAGAAATAATTTAACCCCTTCAGAACAGGAAGAAGAAATAAAATTACAAATATTTCTCATCATTACCTCTGGAAATTAATATTTATTATTAAATTTTATGAGCAGCTTTTTTTGTGGATAAACTTATTTAAGCCTAAATCCACAAAAATAATATAAAATTGACTCTTAATTCTGTGCTTTACTGATCATGGATAATCATATATCTTCATGGATCTAGAATGTAGGAGCCCAGTAAGATAAGTATTTATTGACTCTAAACCAGAGGCATTTTGGAAAATTTCGTAACGCATGCATTTCATTTCACTCTAATACATGAAAATGCATAACGTCAGAAGTGTAAGTGAATTAGCACAATGCTAAATACTTTTCTCCACTGTGGCATGTAGAAATTATATTTAGATCCTTTTTAATGACTATGGTTAATCAAGATCTTGGATTAACTCTATCACACTTATTATTTGCATTATAGTTGCAGAAATACTTCTGAGTGATGTACATCTGAGATGATCTGAGGACAATTTTCTCCATTTTTTTACAGTTTCACCTTTGAATAGAGCTGGAAGACATGTTTAGGGAAATATTTTAAATCCAAACTTTGTCCACTTGCAAAAGAGTATTCACCATGATTATACTTCAAGCAACAATTCAAGGCAAATATTTTTTTCATTCAGAAGAGTTTACAGAATTTTTCTGCACCCTCTGGGAAGGCTATAGTGACCACTGGCTGCAAATATACAGTCAGGAAAGTGAGCCTCATGGCAAGCACAGGAACATGCTGGTGTTTAGCTAAGCAGCACTAACAGCTATTAATGCTATCTTGCACATCCCAGTCAAATTTGTCTTTATCTCAAACCCTTTACGCCCCACGTAGTACACCAAAAAGAGCTGTCATGGTTAATCCACAGACAGCAGCCAGGCCCCACAGAGCCAGTCTCTCACTCCCCCACCAGTGGGACTGAGGAGAGAATCAGAAGGGTAAAAGCTGGAGAAGTCATGGGCTGAGATAAAGACAGTTTCATAGGGAAAACAAAAGCCACTCAGGCAAGCCAGCAAAATAATGCTTCCCATGGCTTGGTAAGAGTTCAGCCATTACCAGAAGAGCAGGGCCCGATCACATGTAACAGTGACTTGTAAAGACAAACACCATCACTCCAAACATCCCCCCTGCCCCTCCTTCTTCCCTGGACTTTATATACTGGGCATGATGTCTTAGGGAATGTCACTCTGGTCAGTTTGTGTCACCTGTCCCCACTGTGTCTCCTGACCACCTCCCAAGCACTCCCAGTCTCCACACCAGTGTGGCAGTATAAAATGCAGAAAAAGTCTTGCTTTTGTGTAAACCATGCTCTGGTTTCAACAGAATTCCAAAGTATAGACCCATACTAGTCACTTTGAAGAAAATTAACTCTACCCAGTCAAAAGAATATTGTTCAAAGTCTGTTCCAAAGCCAAGAAGGCTCTATTAGCTTCAGTGGGCTTTGGTCAAGTTTGATATTGAAAGTAAAAAGTTATTCCAAGAGAGAAAAAAACCTCCACAGTTTCTACCACTGAATTCTAAATCTGTACTTGTTCAACTGTACCTCAGCTGTCTGCAGCTATTTTTTTTATGGCTTGCTGAGAACACAGTGCTCATTCTGTTACAATGTATTAAATGTAGACTGGCAGCATTTGCCTTACAAATTTATATACTATTACAATCTCTATTTTTTGGAGGTAATCTTTCTGGCATATAATTCATCATTTGGAAAATCTGAAATGTTCATCTTTTCATGATCCTAATTACTTTAACCATCTTGCCAAAATTAAAGTCTATACATATGTATGTTGCTGCAATTGATAAATTCCCTAAAAACAATAGATTTATTAAGTTACTAATGGGTTTCCACTAGACATCTTAGTAATATAATTAGTCTGTCTCATAATCAAGTAACTGATTAATCATTACAGCTTTTTTTCCAAAATTAATAAGTTGTTATAGATTCATTTTTATATATCTTTCAAAATAATTGCTTTTTCTATACTATTCACCAAGCAGCTCCATAAAAATGATATTTCTATATATTGTTCAGTAAGTTTATTGAAAACAGAGTTTGCGATAGGTATTCAAATCATGCAAATAATTTGTTGATTTTAAACTTATTCCATGTACTTTTCAAGAGCATTGAACAGATTATTTTTTTAAATAATAATTCAACGCACAGCCAGTGGGAGTATTTGACTCCTGTACAAGTTCTAAAGGAATAGTGTAATTCCAGTTGTGTCATAAGAAACTAAGTAGTGTGTGTAAGCCTTTTATTATTCTTTTTCTACTTAATCAGAGCAATTAAACATATGCATTAATCATTTACTTAGGTGGTTTGTTTTTAAAGAATAGATACGTCCATATTCTGCTGTCTTAAAATGAATGCCTTAATACATAACTGTGTTTGTTGCATTCCTGGCCTAGGTAAGTATCATGTGTAAGAGGTAGAATGTATGTCATATACTTGTACATACACACTTCAAAATTAACATACTATTTTTGTCTCTGTTCTGAAAGCAATTAAAGTCAAGTCATAATTTAGTTCATTTAGACATGGTTGAACATTCAGTGGTTGAAATGGCCTGGGATACTGTGGAGTGCGATGATGTCACCTCACCTGAAGGATTCATCATTTCTTCCAGGAAAGTATAAAAGTGAGTGCAATACACCCAGGGAATTCTCTTTTTTCTTTTATGTAAACACTTTTTTTCAATGTTAATTTATTTTTTTGCAAGTAAAAATTCTTGTTCATAATTATATACAACTATATTTGATCACTAATAGTGCATTTATGTATGTACAAATGATACATAAAAGGAAAAGATGGGTGGAAGGATAAATGAATAGGGTAATTTAAGTGATATTTCACTATATAGGCTCTTTGTGTCTTCTTTGAGTAAAAAAAGGTTTACGATTAATGTGCTCTACTGCAAAAAGCAGTAAATTTTGCTAGGATTTGAACTTAAGGTTTTATATCTATGTCTTAAGATAGTACAATCCATGCCTCTGTGTAATTTCTGCTTTCCTTTCGGACTCACATCTTTCCTGTCTTTCCTGTCTGTGCACTCCTAAAATGAAATAATGGAACCCCCAAAATGAAGTAAATGGAATACTCGAATGAGGTAAATGAGAGTAATAATGGTTCTTTTGATGCTCCTTTCCCTGTGATGTTTGGGGGACATGAGAATTCTTACCCTAGGAGTTTATTTCAGCAAGTGTAGAATCAAATTCCATTTTCTAGACAGGCTGAAATGACTTGCTAATAATAGAAATTAATTATAAATTAGAAAGACTCCCAGGGCTGATTTCAGACATACTGAATTAACAAAAGAAAAAGGGAAAAGGGGAAAATGAAACAAGACCTTGAAAATTATAATTTGCATCGCTCTGTATAACTTTAAATACTCGATTGAGAGTATGCACCCATGGCTTCCTTCTGGGCATCTGATAAAATCTTGCTCTAACAAAGCACTTATGATTTCTTTTCTCTTGAATTAAAATATTATTTTTAGAGGAATTACTTGTAGTTAAGGGCAACAATTTCTTCTGTTTTCTTAAGTTAGTGTATAATAATACAAACTGTAAATTCTATTCCATTTAGCATTTGTGCTGGACATAGTTGAAGTGCCTTGATGCTGATGGAAAAGAGCTCCTTAACTTTATGGCTTGTTTCTTTTTGGATTTTTTGGGTGTTTTTTGGTTTGTTTGGTTTGATTTTTTTTGTTTGTTTGTTTTGGGTTTTTTTGTCTGACCAGAAAAAAGTTATTTATGAAAGACCATGAACATATAACACACAACTGATGCCTTGTTATATCATGGCTTACAAAGTTTCATGTTTATTCATCCCAGAGCACAGGCAACATCCATCCTATTCCTATTTAACAGATGTTTCTTATAAAACAGTGACGAAGAATAGAATGTTTTGATTTTAAAAATAGTAATATATATTTTTAACTGTTATCTGACAAACACAAGTTTTGATGCCATATATTGTAGCATAAGTACAGTAAATACTATAGGACATGAAACTTGAATTTAAAATTCCCATTTGGTCATCATTAGACAAGAGATTCTTTCTAGAGAAGACACCACTCAGAGGCCTTTTAAGTTGAAATAGACATAGAACCAACAGCTTCACATATAAAAACCCAAACAATCAAGTCAAACCAAACTAAAAAACCCAAGAAAATCTGTAGATGGGTATATATTCATATTTTTGTTAACAGAAAGGAAAAATAACTCAGCAAACTTCCATCGCTTTACTAATGGGCCTTTTCACTATTTGAGTAATTGTTTTTTCAACAGGGGTGATGGAATTGAAACAAATAAATTTAATCTATCTTAATCTACTACTAATCTAATATTATCAATCTTAATAATTATTTATAGTAATATTGAAACATCTTTAAAAAAGGTTTCAAAATTATTTTTCATAAATTATTTAAATAATTTCATGGCACAAGAATTCTAAATATGTGTAATCTAGACATAATACACTTTATTTATTAGTGGTAATGTCATACTAGAAAATCAGATTTAAAAATTGAAATTTTCTGGGGAAAACATTGATTGAAAGCTTTTCATTAAATATACAGATGAAATGTATTGAGCAGAAAACACAGTGTTTGGCTTAAAAATATGTGTTCCTGGCATTTATTTTTCCTTGTTAGGGCAATTCACCTTACCACACTTAGTTTAAATGGAGTTCATTAAACTGTTCGACTCTGTAAAGAATACTTTGCAGTCTACCACGAATTTTCTGGGCTCTGAGATTTTCTGTGCAGTTGCAGAATTTCTCTTGTGCTGTAATCCAGGTCTTTCTCATCTTCTCCATTCTGTTGATGAAATTTCTTGATAAAATTCAGTATTATGCTGTGCACAGGAGTTACTATGTTGTTCTGTTGTAATTCAAAATCGATCTTATGAAATACTTTCTTCCACAGTGTTTTATAGTCTAGAGTTTGTTTCTGGTTTGGACACACATGCAGCATCATTTATAATACCATGTAAAATTCCAGTCATTCATACTTGAGGAGAAGAATGAATGCAGAGTATAAGAAGTGAAGAGAGGAAATATCATACAAATACAGAAATAACCAATTAGATAAAAGATAAATCTTCCAGATGAAATGAGGAGAGTATATTTCTTTTTTCTCTAAACCTAACAAAATAAATTCTGAAAGAAAAATGACTGCTGTTTGCAAATCCATCTGGTTTGTGTTCATAAAAGAATAAGAAGAGCTATTTCGTAAAATACAGAATTGACAGAATAGAAACATTTTTATATTGAACCCGTAGAAAAATGTGTGAGGAAACTGTAGTAAGGAAAGTAATGTAGCTTCTGTTTAAGGTACAATTTTGGTTTTTAAAGAGATAATATGTCAACTCTCAACCTGAGTGAAAAGATTCAAAGACCTAGGAGGCTCCTTCCACTTGTGTACTGCTTGAATTTCAAACTATAAGACTACTGCTGGGTAGAAGTTATGCTTTTCAAGTAATTCTAGTGAAAACTGTTTTAAGATAGAGAGGTTTTGAACTGTTTCCTCTTTAACAGAAGAAAGAATTTTTTAAATAGGTGACTTTGTAAAGAGAAAAATCTCAAATTTCAAAGCTTCAGTATCTTTTTTCAAATCCCTAATGAACAATTTCAGTGAGGAAATATGTAAACAATCAGTATCATTCCAATGCTAATTTTGAAATATTTTGCACAAAGTTGCAAAAGGACCACAGATGAATGAAGTAATGAATGAGTAGTAACTTAATGCACAAGAACAAATGGAATACCTGATTGTGTTTTGTCACATAAAAATAGGTTAAATTCATCAGGCAAGTTATTGCTTGTGAATTATTCACTATGTTCTACTGGCTGTAATTTTTTTTGCATTTAATTACAAAGGGCTACAGATTACTTAGAGGTCTTGTAATGCATGTGCATGACTGCCAAGACCACTAATGGAAATTGCATACCATTGCTGAGAGAAAAGTATACACTTCAGTAATTACATGTGGTACTCTAAATGCAGATGCAAAAGTAATTATCATAAACTGGTGCTCTGCATATTGGAATGCTGTATTGGCTCAATACATTAGCTTTCACTTCCGAAGATCATCAGGACTCAATACGTAGTTAGTTCTCTCATGAAACATAATTGAAGGTCTCCAAGTTGCTTCCTTTTGTTCTTGTGCTCTCTGAGTAGCTCCATAGAGAGTGCTGCAGGCATTATTGCAAGGCAGAAAAGAGTCATATTGGCTGGCAATTAAGTATTTTGGTAGAATTTTAAATTTAATTTAAATGAAATTATATAACACTTGGCTTTAACTACTCTTATTTGTCACATTTTCGCTGCCACAAAAGTTTTATGTAGCAGAGAAAGGTAACTTAAATTCTCAAGAGGTTTATTCTCATTCTTCTCCTGAAATTTTAGTAATGGTGAAGCCTTGAAGCTCTGACCTTGTGAAGAGATGAGCAAACAAAAACTAAAAAAAGGGAAAAAATTATGTGTCAGAGGTAGGATTAGATATCCAGCAGGGCTATGAGCTGCAGAACTCGATGATTCGTTGCTGTAAAATAGTTTTAATTTATGACCTTTGGTGGCTGCAATGCTCCAAACATGACTGAAACGCAGACATTTCAGCATTTCTCCAAAATAAATCGTGAAAGTGAATATTTTCAAAGGTGTTTGGTCCTTTGCTCTAGTTACATGTGGTTAGTGCATTTCCTGTTATATATTGGCTAGCACCTTTATTACTGCATGGAGCTAGCCTACCTTTTTTTCCCTTCATTTTGGTCTTTCTACACTGTCTTGAGTCTCAGATTAACTCTTGACTTTTCTCATCTCACCACATCCTTAAAATAACTTCAGAGAGATATTTCAAACTTACAAAATATGGTTGGCACTAATGTTTCGCATAGTTCTTTTAAATTAATGAGGTAAGAAGTTTGGTTTGTGCATATGGATGTTTCCAGATTCTGGGATTTGCTTGGGTCTATATAAGTTTATGCTCTTTCTTTTCTCTTCATTCTCTTGCAGTTTTTTCTAGAAGGCTCTCTTAAGTATTGACTATTTGCCAGTTTCTTCTCCTGCTATCTGCAGCTTCCATACAGCTACCTCTATCTGCCTTCCCGGCTTTCTGTTCTGATTACTTTTATAACTTCATGTATCCTGATAGTTCTAAGTTCAATACCCTATGTTTCATCAGTCTCCTCTATTTACATGGATTCTTGAATCATCTGATGTCTGATGTCAAAATAATGCAGCTATATTTCTGACTTCTGAATTTTAAATGAATGCCAAAAAAAAGGGGTCAAAGGTTTCTAATTTGTTGCAGTCCCATATAAGACTTCTAGAAATTCCACTCTTTGTGAGGTCACATCTTTCCTTAAACTCTTTCACTTCTACAATGGTCATCTTCTCATTTTGCTTATTTGCATGTGGTTAAAAAGTGGTAACAAGACACACTGCAATAACTGGGAAAAAATAACTTTTATCCCTCTCTTCTTATTAAACTGAGTAGGTTTCTCTCTTTATATATCTCATATTTTATCTTAAATGTTTTAGATTTTCTGTTAAAAAAGGTTCAAAAGGGTATTCTTTAGGCTGCAAGTTGCTAAGAAGCTACATACATGCCTGAAATAAGGTGGAAGTTTTATTGAACTGCAGTCAGCTGCAGCATACCATCTGACCAAAATGCACAGGAATGATTCTACAGAGGTCTACATAGAATTCCAGAGCCTCACATGAGAATAGAATTAATGAGAAGGCCCAGAAAGAGGAATCCTGGCACTGAGCAATAGGAAAATGCAAACAAATACTTATCCTCATGCATCAGCAATCAAAGTGGTTGGTGTGTATCTGTGTATTTGTATAAAGCATCACTTACGAGCATCAGGAACTGTTTAAATATCCTATTCATGTCAAATATTAAAATGAAGGTGTTTTCTGTAATGGTTATTTATGATTATTTACCATCTGCTCACAAGTAAATTCATTACCATGAAGATTTAACCAAATAAAATAAGTTAACCTGTTACAAGTGATGAAATACTGTAATTAGCTGTGTCTGAAACACGAAATTAGAGAGAACATTTTGTTTACCTAATAGCTGTTAAACTGGCTGCAAGAAGTAATTGTTTTGCGTGGTACATGTGACCAAAAGAAATTGCATCAAACTGATTCAGAGATTAGGTGTGTTGAGGGAATGGTTGTACACTGTGTATGCGTTGTGTCAGGCACCTTCATGTAGGTAGTGCAAAACCACAGAGCCTACAGACACATTTATATAAATGCACTAGGTATTTTCCACTCCTATCAATAAGCATTTTGAATAACCATATAAAATATATTTAGTTATAAAATACATTTACAGAAGTGGGAGGATGAAAAAAAAATTAATAAAAAAAGGTCTTGACGAAAATTGACAAGCTAAGAATATAAAAAGGAAAGGTATATTTGTGTATGCAGCAAATTAACAATGAAAATTCACTGTTGTTAACACTATTAATAAAATATTTTGCAGGATCATGAATAACATCTGTTTTTACCTCAGAAAACAGTAACAGCAAGCATTAGTTCACGGTTTTAACCACATAAACAGACTGCTGTCTACATAGTTTTTAGTTAATAATTTTGGGCTGAAGAATTTCTTCACAATTTTTTTATCCATTCCCTTTGTTTTCAATGACAGAATTAATTCTTATAGAAATTATTTTTAAAAGAGTAAAATATGTTGCCAGTGAAAAAGACACAAAATTAAAACAATATCTTCTCTTCAGAGCTATGCATATGAAAAACAATAAATGCATTAGGAATGCTGACATATAAGAAAAAGGGTCTTAAGAGTACACACAGGGTAAACAGAGTTAAGGTGACAGCAAGCATATACTCTTATGTAAGCATCTTCTGAGGAGACAGACCTATACTGTAGTTGGAACACCAGACTGCAATTCATAAGCCCTTCTTCTGCTTAAGGAAAATCTTTGGGCATCTGAAGTTGAACAGAGAATGAAATAAGACCATTAAAACTGGAAAAGTTGAGGATGAGGACCCATATTCACATCTTTTACACATCTACATATTAGGTATGCTTTGCAAAAATCTTAAATCTTTGGTTATTAAAAAAAGAAAAAAATATATAAAAAAGAAGAAAGTATCATCCATTCTGGAGCATATACATTAAAATGAAGAGTTTTCTCTAATTAAAGCCAGAAGCTTTGGTGATCATTTCTCCACTTTCTCCTTCCAAGAAATATCAGATGGAGGGGAGGCTAATTGGGCCATAATGATGTCCTCTGGAAGTTCAGTGATGTCCGCATAAACACTAAAGCTCTTAGTCTTGTCTTAGGACTTTTGTTTCTTAGTGTTGTCTTTAGGACAACTGTCCATGCTTTGAGACCGCTTCAAATCAATGTTGTTGGAGCAGGATGACATGTGGAATTATTTACAAAGGAGAATACCAACATTTTTCTGTTATGTCAAATCTTGCAGTGAGTTGTTTTGGGTTTTTTTCCTTTTCCCCCCTTAACCTTTCAGCATAAATGACAATGTCACTTGCAGTTAAGGCAGAGCACTTTGACATAGCTGACATCAAGTTTCCTTAATGCTTGATCAGCCTGGAAAGTGTACAGAAACTGGCACGTCTGGGAAAGTGTGTTTATGACTGCTGAGGGATCCTATTCCCAGGATACTTGTTACAGAGTGCTAATGTCAGTGTCAGCAAGGAAGATTTTAAATATCAGGATTACACCAAAAAAATAAAATGTGAATTATGTCTTAGGACAAATATTTGGGACAGAATATTCCTCATTGTTATGTCTTTTTTCATTAGGCATATTATTCACCTCAAAATTATAATTTGTTTAGATTTCACATAAATTATATAGCTTTATTAGAATAATCACTAAAATTTTTCTTAATTTTTGTTTAACACAGCAAAATATTTATTTATTTAAGACTTTTCCACTGTGTTGCTTAAGTTGGCTAACAACAGCTGAGAGTTCAGTCAATATATTCCAGGTAGGAATGCTGGTTCCATTAACAGACATTATTAATAATTGGTAATATAAAATGAAGAATGTGAAATAATGTAGCTGAGACAATCTCAAAAACAATTTTAAATATTATTTGAAAAACAGCAATGTATAGATTGTGTAAGTGTGATAAAATATTCTTTTTAAGTATGATTAAATAAATTTTTGTATGCTTTCAAATATCCTCTCCTGTACAGATTAATAAATTAGAATATGTCTGTGTTTGCATGCAAACAACATTAAATGAGTTTTCAGATCTGTCAAACACTTTTTTTCCTGTTGCTTCAGGCTTCTATTTGTATCTTACCCTTTGTACCTTGAGTTGAGCTGGGTGTGACAGCTTTTGCAGGGGTATTTGGAGAATAGAATATTTATCAGAAAAGAATATCAATTTTTCTGAAATGTCCCTTGAAGTGGAAATTTTCACTAATAAATTATTTGAAACAATCAGATTTTTTTCTTAATGATAGTGTCTTTTCTCAGAATATTAAGAGAAATTAACATAACCTTTAGCACACAAAATTATCATCTGAATGAAACATGCTGTCACAAAAATTAAATCAAAATTAAGCCACTTTAATTTTTTTCTTGAAACATAGATCTACTTCTAGTACAAATAATTTTATTTTCTATTACAAATAATGTTTATAAACATTATCAACCCCCATGTATGTGTCTTTGACCAATTTTCATCTTCTAGAATGTTTGTATGGAGATGTTAATTTTCTTTGTACTTGATGGCATTCTTCTCACCTAGTTTCAGATAGTCTCTGTATGAAAATCTACATCTGATCAAATTGCTTAGTCTCTCTGTAAAGGCAGGGAAGAGAAATACATTCCTCTCCAGTGCAGTTCATCTTGCCCAAATACTGATGTTTTAATGAACATGTAAAGTGAAGCTCACCTTAAAACCTTTCTGTTTGTCTCTGCTGACTTGGGTGTAGGTGTCCTGTTTTTGGACCAGTCACAGGAAACTAAATCTCTGACCTTCCAGAAAGGTACTGTCTTCATCCAACTGCAGAATCCAGTCTCTTTTAAATAAGCCATTCAGCTTTTGAACACTCCTAATCAAATAGAGGTGCATTGGCAGAACTGAGACCAACCTTTGCTCATCTCAGCGAATAGTCTGGCAATTGAGGCAGGAGGAGTGGAAAGGTTAAAGAGGAGTGTGGAGAGTTTCTGTCATCTCAAGCAGAAGAGAAAATCCTCACTGACTCTGTTACATCCTGGATAATGACTTTGATCACATCATGGAAAAATTAGTTCTCTTTCCTGAAATATTGCATTTTGTTTCACTGGCCTTTATTACAAGCGGCTAACTTTCCTGTTTCAGCATTTAAAAATGTTATTTGCCTAAACCAGACTTGTGTTTTTTCAAACATCATTGAAATAAAATAATAAGTTTAAATTTTATTTTTTTATTTATATAATAGCTATGGAAGAAAAATATTAATCAGTTCTTCCTACTGTATTTACTACACCCATATAGCAAATATTCACAGAATCCGAAGCTGATAATATCTAAAAAAAAAATACAACTTTTTCACAACCAGCTTCAGTATGTACCTATGAACTCATTGCAGATCTGTACATTACTTATACCGGGAGCAGATGGTGGTCATTACTTCTTTCAATAATTCTTTCTTTTGATTTCATTTCAGATGTGATGCAGAAAAATTTCCTCCTCAAAACCGAAAACAACATACAGCCATTATATCTTTTTCTTTGGCATGAAGTCTAATCTGGCTAATGACTGAGATTTTTAGACCAGAGAGTTTTGCTTGGCTTGTATTAGATCTATCATAACTGATATCCTGGAATTTTGCTTGTTTCTTGAGATCATTTTATAAATCAGTAAACATATTTATTGTAAAACAAGCAAGATATCAGCCAAGATGAACTTATTTGCATTTCTCTAACAGTACAGCCAACATAATTCTAAATCCATTTACATTCTGGCACTAATATGTGAAAATATATGATGATGTTATGCATTCCAAAATCAGACATTTAATTCAAAAATAAGATGCTCCATACCTAACTCTAATTTAGCATACTTAAGAATTCTATTATAGCTGGCAATCTGTTATAAGATTAAGACTGTTAATCTTATCTGTTATAAGTGTAAAACAGAGTGTAAGAAAAACAATGCAGAGAAATAAAAAACCCCAAACTCACCCTCCTTCACGCACTAATATCTGAGATTATATGAGATGAAGGAAGAGTTTGCCATTGACAGGAAAATGAAGTACTATCAGTTTCTGAAGTTTAAAGAAAGGGAGAAGGAATATGAAATATCAAACTGTGAAAAGACTCTTTCAGCAGGTTTGGGGTCAGGAATTGTATTCAATTTTGTGTGTCCCATTTGTTTCTGAGTTTTCTATTCTCTTCTCTTTCTGGCTCAGATCTCCTCTCTCTGTGGCTCAGGACATTAATCATTATAGTTCTAAACCAAAGATTTTAGCTAGATCTGCACAAAACTTTTGTAATGAAACCAGAGAAATTCCGACTAACCTGCTTTGGGGTTTTACTCCTGCAAGCAACAAAGAGAAATTCAGAAGTAAGAGAAAAAATTCTCAAAAGAAAAGTGAGCTAGATGTTTCATTTCTGAGTTTAATAAAAAATTTTCAAAAGTTTATCTATGTGTTCATTTAGCAAATGGGAAAAATTCTTTCTGATGCTATTTTTTAATACTGTTTGTCACCACTTTCTGCTAGAAATTACAACCCTTATGGTAGTAGAGCTATAGGCCTGGAACATGGGAGCTTGTCCTTTCCCGGTCAGCGCACTGCCAGCCAATTTGATCTGTAGCCATCTATAAATTGCCATGTGAACCAGCTGAAATGAAGTTGTCTCAGCCTCCAGCTGTGGGGCATAACCTCCCATTTTTATGCATTGTTGTGTTAACCTCTCCAGAAAAAGACGTTTGGTCATGTCTTCACTCACACAGTTTTGGTAACAGATAATGTGGAAAGGCGCAATCCTCTGCTGGGCCTGCTGACACGTGCAGGTGCTGCAAGGAGCTTTCACACTGCAAGAAGCCAAATTTCATGAAGGAAAACCCTAAACAGAGATAAAATGAGGAACAGCTCTGTTGGAAGTAGTGACCAAATGAAAAGTGACAGGTTTTGGCAGAGTCCTGCCTTTCTGCAGCTGGTCACATTGTTTCGAGTCAGAACCATGTTCTTGGAAATTATCTGACATTACAATTACAATGAAGTTTTCATGGTCAACATTGTAAAACATAATTGGAGTGTAAGCTTCATCACTCTGCATTTGTATTGTAGAGGAACATGAGGAAAGCAAAAGTTCATTCCAATTCAAATTATAGAGATAATCTTTTGGCTAAACTAGTTCATGAGGCATATAAACTCACAAGTAAGGGAACAAGTCTGCATTTTTTTAAGTTTACATTTCCCCTAGTATATAGTAAAAATATACAAATATATATATAATATATGTATTTGAATTATAAAACATACTAATATGATAGATAGACAAATATAGTAAAAATGCTGGTATAATAGTAAAAATACCACTGGTAGTAAGTAATTAGTGAACTTCAGAAAAAATACTAAGAAAGCCAAATAAAATAAAATGTTCATCCTGCTAGGTATGGGAAAATGGCTGATGGACTCAACTGTTCTCTGTAGTGGGATCCAGCTGGCTGGCTGCCCTGGTCTCTCTTGTCACAGAGGCTGCCCCTACAGGCACATCAGACCCTTCCTGTCCCCAAACCCTACCAGTGGCCCCCCCACCAACACTTGGACACTTACACCCAAGTCAGCAGAGACAAACAGGTTTTAAGGTGCACTTCACTTTACATGTTCATTAAAACATCAGTATTTGGGCAAGATGAACTGCACTGGAGAGGAATGTATTTCTCTTCCCTGCCTTTACAGAGAGACTAAGCAATTTGATCAGATGTAGATTAGTTGTGTTAACCTCTCAAGCTGAAAGTGTGTCTGATTGGTCTTCTTCTACCTCTGAGGAGATTGCCCACCCATCAGGCAACACAGTAAGCAAACAGCCAAAGAATAACTTTAAACATCGCACAGGAAAGGATTTAGCAAAAGATGCCTCTGTGAAAATAACCTATTGATATTAAAGTTAATAGGATTAAAGAAATACTAATCCTCCTATCTGGCATGACGGATGACCCGTGGATGATGTTTCAAAGCAAGAAGGGATTGTAGGAGGACATTGGTCAAAACGGGGAACAAGGCTGCAATCCACTCAAGCATTACTGCAGAGGAAAATGTAAATCTGCCCAGAATGAATAGAAAAGGTTACAGAAAACAGATATCTTCCTGTCCATGGCCAGAAAGGTGTACTGCAGCAGTTTCTACTTTGCAGGTTTTTTTGTTTATTTACATTTGCTAAGAAGACCTAAGTTTTGACAGGCCATGTAAAGGGAGATGAGACTAGCCATAATATAGTGACATGCATTGCGTGTGAACTACTGCATAAAGAAAAAGAGCCTGAAGAAGGAGAATAGAAATAAACTCTGCATAAATCTTGAAAATAGAACCTTATTTTTTTATAATATGTTGTGAATGAAAATTGTAAATGTATTTAGCCATGCATGCACAATACTTTTTGTGGTGTCCAGACTGGGGAAAAAAAGCCTATAGACAGCAAAACAGAATGAATCTATCCTTTAAGCTACCTATGTGATCAATTACAGTGCAACCTGCTCAGTTAGCTTTTCAATTACCAAGAGGGCTGTTTTTCCGAGCTTGCCATGTAGCTTGAATGATTTATTTCCAATACCACATTGATTTCCAATAAGTTTGTCCTTTGAATTAATTGGAAACATAAAATAAAGACAATATTTTTTTTTGCTTTCTTAGGTGTTTTGAGGCTTTATTTGTGAATATTTATATTTTATTTATATATTAAGGAAAGGAAATATCAGAAAGAGGAAGGTGATTATGAAAGACACTTAAATAGAGAGATGGAGACATTAGGGAAGAAGGTCAAAGTCTTGTTGATGGGAAGACAGAAAGAAAGGGAAATATATCAGTGGTGTGACATGGTGATAGCGCACATAAGGCAGGTCTGCCAGGGCTGTGTGTACATGACTCTGGAACAGGAGTCTCCAGAGCATGAGCCCAGCTGGCCTCTGCCTCATGTCTGCACATTTTTCTGCCTGACAGCCTGGTGCTTGCGGGGGAAGTGCCCACACACTAAATGCAGACAGGCACAGCCTGCACTATCACGAGTAATCCCGCCTGCACCCACAGATACTGAATCCTGCATGCTCTGGAGGCGGAGCCAGCCAAAACTGAGCACCTTCTGCACTGTGCTGTGCACAGTGAATAAAGCAGCTTCAGCAGGTGCTGGGAGCACCAGGGAGCTCCTTCCTGTATCCAGGTTTCTGGTAAAATTACAGACCTGCAACACCCTTGGACGATGCTTATAGTTCACACCTGATGTGCAAAAGGTAGTTTCTTCTCCAGAATTATTTTTGGAGAGAGCATGTGTGGATTATATTTCTGCTTTTTTTTTCCTCGTCTTTCTGACATCTACAGTATCATACCTTGGTGCTTGTTTCTCAGCAACAGCACACTAAGAGGATTGTCTTTGCCACTTACAGTTTACTCCCTCTTCAGGAAGTAGAATTCCTTCTAAAGTGGACCATGAGAGCAATGTTCCTTCTGCTTTACATTTTTTTCTTGCAATCAGACTGGAAAGTTGTCGTTGAGGACCTGAGATATGCAGGAAGATTTCAGTTAGCTAATTTTTTCATGCACAATAGTCAACAAATACACTTCTATTTATTAAGTTGGTATTATTTTTACAGACTTGTATTTTGTAGAACATTCTGAAGTAGATAAATTAGTTGCACATTTATTACTCACACAAATTTATTCATAAAGGGAAGGATATTGTACTTATCATTTCCACAGTGTAGAAAATAGGCAAAGATTATTCTGTGTTGCAGCTCAGA
This sequence comes from Ploceus nigricollis, assembly GCA_013399945.1. NCBI lineage: Eukaryota > Metazoa > Chordata > Aves > Passeriformes > Ploceidae > Ploceus > Ploceus nigricollis. Next base: position 90,714 of record VXBC01001045.1, read on the forward strand.
CAGATGAATTCAGCTTTTAATGGTCTTTCTTTT
>VXBC01001045.1:90886-146657 GCA_013399945.1 Ploceus nigricollis
TCCTTCCTTCCTTCCTTCCTTCCCCCCACTACCTGTCTGCTGTACCCAGGACCCCAATATAGCCGGATTTTGCTTGTATGTGTTTTTACTTTGTTGCTGATCTATTTTATATAAGTATCTTGCTGTCTATGTAAACATCAATTTTGTTCTCAACAGCTGCAGAATGTGCCCTCATTTGAGAAAGGATTATATGTAAAGATGTATGTTACACATATGTTACACACGTGTCCTCCACAGGGGAGATTTCTGAAACTACCGTGTCTCTAATTCTATCATTTCCTTATATTGATAATGATACATAGACCTTGTTTTTCAAAATTTATTTTAAATTCAGAATTCTGTAATTATGCAATTTGTCAATTTGTCTCCATTTGTTCAGTTCCCTCACAGAGGCATTATGTCCTTTGGAAATAACAAGATGTAGTTAGAGATTGCCATGTGGAGTATAGATGTCAAAATTGCATGGATCACTTAGCTTTTTTCATTTCCTGCAATTTGGAGACTTTGTAACTTCATTATTTTTAAACTAGATTTTTAATACACATTTCCCCAATAAAAAGGAAAATATGTCTAACAAAAACCCTCAAATGCATTAGGAAAATTGATTTAGTAGAAGCCTTAGCATATCTGTCTCTAGCCAGATATGGATTATCTTCATTCATATCTTAAAGGCCAATTGAAAAAGAAAATGCTCTATCATGAGTCTGCATGCCTGAATACCAGTTTTGAGCAAGAAATTGCTATTGAAGCTGTTTGTCCTTTATTTTGGTATATTAATCTATTCTCCTTTTTTGAATAGAAAAAAATATCTTAAATATATCTAAAATCAGCTTAAATATATCTTAATATATCTTAATATATCTTAAATATATCTAAAATCAACTTTGGTAAAAGCTGAACATATTTTAGTTTGGATATACTAGTGCACCAGGACACAGAATCATAGAATCACACCATGATAATCATAGCATGATTTGGGTTGAAAGGGACCTTAAAGATCATCTAGTTCTGACCCTGCTCAATCCAGATACTTCACAGCCCAGTCCTCATTAGTAGTACAGAATCCCAAGACTGAGTTCTTGTATTAAGTGGTAACATCCTAGACTCACACCTGAGAAAGGCTCCTCTATCCCTGTAATAAGGGGCTAAGGTGAAAAGTTGGTCCAGCATAAGTCACCATATTCTGGCTCAGAAACTACTTTTTGCAGCCATCGCCTGAAAGGCAAGCTGCCTCTGTTTCTTATTGTAAATTAACCTTTACAATACTTTAATTTCCCTGGCATGGATGCCTCCAACACAAAAGCAAATTCAAAAATAATTTCATGCTATGTAGCCCTAGCATGAAAGTAAGGATCTCTTAGTGTTACCTCTATCACTGTATTAGCTGGGAAAAGACGACATCTGCTTCTAAGCTCTCATTAGCTGCATTTGCACTTGTGCTCTGTATTTTTGAGTGTAGGAAAATGATAGGTGTCCTGTAATTGCAACCTGCTCTGAACAAGCAAGTCAAACAGTAAGGTCAAAGCCCTCATTTTTCTTTTGCTCTGCAGACACCCTCAAGGTAAACAGCAGAGAGGATTCCCGTCACTTTGTCAGCTTTCCTCCTGCCAGCCAGCCCAACTGTTGCAGCAATGTAGAGACAGAAACTGGTGAATACTTCATAAGAAACAAGCAGCAAGCTAAACTATTTCACAGTTCATTCACTACTCAGTTCTTACTAGAAAATGCAATGATGACGGTGATTTTGAAAGCCATGGCATTCAGCGTATTTCATATTTATTCTTTTATGTAAGTACAGGTCTTCTCTCCTGGTGAGCCAGCAGACAAGAGGTGAGTGCAAAACATATAAAATGTAAATAGCTGTATCTAAAGTGGTGTCTATTAACCATTGCTCAGCTCGAGTTGAACTGATGTTTCTGATATTCTGGTCTTGGTTTGATTCAACCTTCAGACAGGTTGTTTTGGGGAGCTACTGTAGAGGGAGTTTTTAAGGTTTCAGTTTTTGCTAAGCCATTTCCCACCACCCCTTTTTTTTCAGTTGTTGCTCTTTCCTCTCCTTGTCTCATGTACCACCAGAAATATCTAGCAGGAGGCTCTAGATTCAGTTCTCTAGTGGAGATGGGAAGGGAGTTCTGTAACTACTGCTTTGACAGCAGATACTAGTTCCTTGTGGAACCCTCATGTCAATACTGAGCAGGCTGCACTGAGTGACAGAAGGTGCCACATGAAAAAAATGCTACTTCATTTACAGATAAATGGCTCTTCTTCTGTGACCACTTTTGCTATAGTATTGCTCTTTCAGGCATCTGTTTTGTTATGATCTTATGCAAGATATTGTTTATTAACTGTCTCTTCTGCACAATTTCTAATATTTAATATAATGAGCTTTTGCCCAGGGACATTGATTCATGGTTGTCTATGCACTTTATTACTAAATACTTTCTTACAATCAAATATAGGTAAAGAAAAGGCACTTCAAAAAAAAAAAAAAAATATCCAAGCCTCAACTATGACAGGCAGATAAATGATGTAGACAGACTCAACATATTAAATTCCAAAGTGTCACACTCTTTCAAATATAAAAAGAGACCTCCTCAGAATTTAGGATGAAAGCTTTAATCTCTTATTTTTCTTCTTGCAGAGAGTTAGGTGTGCTGAAAGCTGGAATTGGAGGCAGAGGAGAAGAGCCCTGGATGTCTGTGGGGCAGGCCTTGCTGTGGTCAGGATATAACCCAAAGGCACATTTTTGCATGTAGGTCAAAGGCAGTTTCTACCAAAGGAAATGAAGAACAAATGTTTTTTAAGCTCCTTAGACTGTCAACCTTCCACTGGGTTGAATTGGAATATGAGAATTATTTCTTTTCACTTTTTTTCCCCAGGAGATATTTTCAGAAATTTTACAGGCCCAGGTGGATAGTTGGTTCACCCTCACATTTCCTTGAAGTGTTTGTGGTTGACTTCTGTATTGGTTGAAGGAAAGACCTCTGGACTCAAAAGCCAGAACTTCTAGTTAAAAGTTAGATTCCCATACTGTGAGAATCTAGCAGTATGGGAATCTAACTTTTAACTGGAAGTTCTGATGCCACATTGAAATCATATTTGTATTACATATAAGTATTAAAAAGTCTGCATAATTTCACAGGAAAAATATTATTGCACTATTACACGTATGCTCAGAAATAGATGCTTGTAGTTGACATTCTGAGATATTTTTGTGCCCACTGATATCACTATATGGGCTTTTAAATACCACTAGAGAGATGTTTTGAAATTTCAAGATAAAATGTTAGTAATTAAATTCCATACACTATATTTTAACCCTACATTTAAATGGATTTAAAAATTATTCATAATTATAAGCTTTCATAATAAAATGCTGACAGCTGACATAGAGAAATGACATTTTAAGTGAAATCATGAAAATGCTGCACTAAGCATATCTAGATTTCATGTGGAAGGAGAAATATCTATTGGTGCTTGGCCCTATAATATCAAAGAACTTCCTGTAGACAATACCTGACACCACAAAATGAATCAGTGCTTAATATTACATAAGAAGTAGAATGTAGTCTTAAATCTGTCTAAATTCACACTGTAATTGTCTACTCAGCCCCCAAAATTATTTTTGATATTTTTGACATCATCACCATAATTAATGTGTTTATATTTTTTTGCCTGCCTTTTGTTTTCTTTCTAAACTCCCATGTGAACCCTTACATTTTAATTAAGAAAAGAGGTCAAAGTTCAAATGCTAAGTTGAATTGCAGATAAAACTTCAAAATATAAACTTCAATATTGAATTGAATAGTAAGCTTGGCAGTACTAGACTTTTATAAATTATTTTATTTTTTCTATTTAGTTCTTATTAAATATTTTTCTAAATGGCCTTGAGACATCAGAAATAAGTAAAAAAGGGTTAGGAATCTCAAATTTGGGACAAATGTCAGTAACAAGTAAAGTGCTAACACTTGCAAAAACTTCCTGTCATATTTGTCTCTTTGTACCAACACCAGAATTCTTATATGGAGGTGTGTGTACTTGTATATGCTAAGATTAAGGTATGCATTGACTTTCGTGGGTTTGGATCAAACCTTACAGGGGATTACCGTAAACTGCAAGTTTAATGAAGTCATGGTGTCTAAAATTAGAAGATTGCTCAAGGAAATGTATTGTAAAACATTTTGGCTACAATTTTCAACATCATTGGAAAATTAACATATAAATTAATAACAGAGCTACTGCCAGAAGCGTTTATGAGGGCAGCTTGTTGGATTAGGCAGTAACACATAATTAGTAGCTATTACCAAGGATATCTAGATTCAGCAGCACCTGAGAGAAATGGGAACTTGTTTGCCCTCCTCATCTAGTATTCTTTAAAATCAAAGATAACTTCTACATGGTGGCACTGGTGCATTTAGCTTAGAGCTACAGGCTTAGCTAAGAATTGATATGTACTGAAGGGAGAAATGATGTCTTTGCAGTTAAAAACATTTATTCAGAACCAAATCATCAATGTTTGTAAACCACTGAGCAAAATAAAGATCTAAAGTCAGATTCTGCATATTGAAAATATCAGAAAAACTCAGATTCTGTATTTTGGGTGAGATCCATCTGCAAATGACTATGAAAGTATATATTTCTTCCATGGGTCATTTATGCTGTCTTGATATGAGAAAGGTCGTACGCACCACCACTGTCAGCATTATAAATACTCATTGGAAGACTGACAGCCCCTCCTTAGTACAGCTACTGTGAGGTACTATAGCCACCCTCACTATTCGAGAGCCCTGAGATTTAATTTTCTCCGTATATATGTCCATGGAGACGGCTCATCTATAACACCAGAGAGGTCAAAGCTCTGAAGCAAAGAAGGGATGTGGCTGGACATGAGTAAGACAAAATTCTGTTCATAAGAGCCACTAATTACTTCTGTCTCTGCTTCATAGATTGATTACTTTTAAACAGTGAAATAGCTCTCTCAGAAAGATGAAGTAGAAGGCTCAGTAGCTCAGGTGACCATCAGGAATTTTGTGCTCCTGGTAGAGTGAGATTTCAGTACTCAGCTTGCTTTCTTTAAAGTGGAGACTTAAGTTTGAATTTTCAAAGCGAAAAGTTAACCAGGTAGGCCAGGATTTTCTGAACTTGAATGAAACTAAGCCTCATTATGTGAACAAGCTACCCAGACTTCTGATCAGAGATGACAATAGGCTATAACCTCTTGAGCTATTGCAGTTTGCCATTGTCACATAGTTCACATCTTGATTCATTGGCAATAGGCATGCAGATAAAAAGTGAGGAGCATATATTCAAAATGAAAAATCATTTACATTGAATCAAATATAAATGCTAATGCAGTAGTCAAAATTGCAAAACAGACTCAGTCTTGTGTTCCATTTAGTGCTTGCAATTAACTGTAATGATGCTTACTGCAGAAGAAACATATCTAATGTAAAACTAGAGTCCTTTTTTTTTTTGGTTTTCCCCTAGCAGATTACTCTAGACTTACAGTGGCATAGTAGAAATAAGAAGAGAACTAAAGTAAAACAACAAAAAAACCTAAAGTAAAACAACAACAACAACAACAATAATTAATAATAATAATAATAATAGCAATAATAGTAGCTGTTGATTTACTCAAAAATTCTCTCTTCAGGACTTAGAGAGCGCTTAATTTCCCCTCCTTTTTAGAGTTTTATTTTTATAGATAGTATTCTGTGGTCTTCCTATAGCATTGACATATTACTTGGACTACAGTTTTCAAAGTCTTATAATTTAATTTTTTTTCCCTTACACAGCAAGTGTAGATTACATATGTTTTAGGATTGTTTTTTCAGTCTTCTCCCCTCAATCCTCTTAACTCTGCAAATAGACACTTGGTATTTTAAGTACAAATAGTAAAGTTTTTTCAAGAATAATTCATATGACTTGGGATGTGAATGTCGCATTTATCAGTGTTATAGGGTATGAGGAACATCATAAATCCTCATCAGCTGTAGATTTTCTGAAAGTGTTAACAATGGCTGCTCCTAACAGTAGCACATGTAGTATTTAAGTGAAGGCTTCAGCTGTTTTCAAGTCTGGTGTCTACCAGAAGCTTTAGCTGTACTAATAAGAACCAGTGTTGTCTAGAAATTATGCAAGCAATCTCACTGATTTAAGGGATACTGAAGTGTTCAAATGTCCTTGAGGGTAAGGGAGATGAAGGATTCCCTTGAAATGACAGTACCAGAAATTGCTCAGTAAGGTAAGTGCCTGAAGATTTGCAATTTGTCCTTACTCTCCACATGTCAACAGAAACAATGTTTCATCTTTCCTATTACCATTACATGAGATTAATTTAATGCTTGGACTACATGAAATAGTTTTGTTGAAATAGGTACCTCCCCTTTTTCTTTCATTCATCCCAGTCAAGTCCTGTCTGACTGTGACCTGTTGAGGTCTTCTGCTGGATAAATTATTAATGGGGGAAGGGCGGGAAAAGAATGAATGCTGAAAGCTTTTATCGATTTGATGACCATGTTAATCTAAGTCAGCACTACGCTGAACAGCTTTGGTTGTCCAAATGTCATAAACACATTTTACATGGGTTTTCATTTCATAATACTTGGCTATTCATATTGCATATTCCAGTGAATACTCTGTCTGAAGGCCATACTCTGCATGAAGCCAGATAGCTCTGCAGGCTAAGAAGAAGACAGCCTCACACTCAAACTGTGCCCCACAAGTTTTGTAGATAAAAATTCCTGGAACATTTGGCTCTGGAAACTCAAGCTTGAAGTCCAGTAAAACTACCAAGGGCAATACAATGACAGTTGCAGGAAAGCAAGTAATCACATAGCTTCTTTCCAAAAACAGCCACATAAAATAACCTCATCTTTTTGATTAGGAAAATGATACATTTTCAGCTACAGTCCTTAATCCAATTTTAAATAGAGAGTAGAAAATACCTATATATTTATATATATACATATATATATGTATATGTATATGTATATGTATATGTATATGTATATGTATATGTATATAAATATGTATATGAATATATATGTATGTATGTGAAAGTACAGGTCTGAAGTTACGTATCTACTGAAAGACTGCTGTGGTGGAGAGTGAAAAACAGGTGCCCTGCTCTAATGATCTAGCTATAATACCTCACATTAACTACTGAATCTTAAGCAGATGAAATACTGATAATTTGTAATGAGCATTTGAGCAAACCATGACAAGGCAGAGTTCTTGAATTTGTTTGCAATCTTTTTGCATTAATTGATATGTACACTGTCTATTAATAACTATTTTATGGCTATTGCTCTGAATCGGGACAATGCAGCTGTGGAAGAACTGCATGAAAAAATTAGACATGTCACAAGCCTGGAAAAAACAAAGCAGTGAGCACTTGAGGATTTGGGCAAATAAGAGGTCAACACAGTAATCCTCAATGTTCACAGAATGGTACAAAGAGGGAAGAAATATCTCTCCTGCCTTGTCACCAAAAATTGAGAAGAGCCTTGGAGCACTGAAATACACCAGTATTTGGACATTTTCATCCGTGGACATTTTTAAGAATTGACAAGAACTACTGGAGATTATATAGGACATGTAGGAGCAAACACGTGATATACACATTTAACAAATTTCTGTCCCACCATGTGTTCTGTGTAAATCTTGGCAGATGATTAAAACTTTTCCTCCATAAAAATTTTCTAGCACAAAAAGTCAATGTGATGTAATTGCTGGGAGGTACTTTGTGTGCTGGGAATGATTCTACAAGGATTTTTCTCTGACTCCCCGTTTTCTGGTCCTGGCTTCTGCTTCTTTTTGAACTCAAGAAGAGCAATGAGTGGCCACAGAAGTAATCTCTGTCAGGAGGAACATCTTTCTTCTGTTTACTTGCATCAGACTTTTATTTATCTTTTAACGTTAGAGACCTAAACCGTGTTCAGAAAAATTGCTATAAAAATAATCTAATTTTAAAGTGTAGCTTCTTGGCCAAATGCTTTTACTCCACTAGCATGCACCTGCCAGACACTATCTGCAGCAGAATTGGAATCATATTAGTAGTGGATACAGGTCCAAGTTCCTTCTGAAAGGTGGAGGTGCAGGGCTTTGGTAATTTTTTATTTATTTACTCTTGGTACTGTGACAGCATAACAAGAAATGAGAACGTAGTAAAATAGCAAGACTTTTAAAAAAGGAAATGTTACCCATTCCCCCACCATGCTGCAACAGATTTAAAGAAGTAATGCGTGTGGAATAAAGATGATGGAACCATAAAAACAACCTTTTGATGAAAAAAAAGTGGCTTCTGTGAAAAACATTGCAATGGTGTTTCATCATTTTTTGAGAGAAATTGTTTGGGTGATGTTTTCCATATAGAGAAATGGGGAGATTAAAGATTTAACTTAATCCTTTCAGATGACAATTCACTTGTCATTTCCTATTAAAAATCATTGGATTCTGTTTTCCTGCTTGAGTTTGTAGAGGTTTTTAATATTCACAGCTATGATTGTTCTTGAGACTTAAGTTTTTCTGTCCGGCAGAGTTTAGGATTTTCTCAAGATACATTATATTGAATAACTCTTTCTTTTCATATTAGAAATAAAATAGGAGTGAAAAACTTGCATTAAGTGAATAGCTTATGTCTCCTGCGCATATAAATCTGTGAGGGTGTTAGGTTTATTTCCACACTTATTTTTTTAAAGGTTCTACCCCCAAATACTTGCTGTTTCCATCATCAGTGATAGAAATATTCTATATACATTTGCTAAATCTTCAACTTTACATCTCTATAAGGAATATGACTCACAGTTCCCTGTAGCTATCACCAATACATATCCCTTTATTCGAAAAGAGAAGCCCATGCAGCTGCAATGACTTGGTTGACAATGTCACAGTATAAAGCCAACTTTTTCCTTGCCTTTACTTTCCCCACTACTCCTTACAGAGAGGTAATGTTGATTAGGAATGTAAATTTCCTACCAGAATTAAGTCTTTTGCTGAAATAAGTAATTTATTTACAATATTTATTTTGCTATTGTATGTTCACCACTGGAATTGCTCAAAAAAACATGAAAAATTTTGTGAGGATAGAAGCCAATAAATTCTGCCGTGTTTCTTGGCTTGAGCTTGAACTCTAGGCCAAAGGCTGATATGATTCTGAAGTGCTGAGCAGTTTGGCAGTGAGGAGGAATTATTATCAATGAAGCAGTGTAAAGAAGCAGTGGCAGGTGTGGCAGGAAATGGAGAATGGGAAGGAAATGGTGTTTTGTTTAGGTGAGGAGTTTGCACTAATCATTTCACTGCCCTTTTTCATAGACAAGATTAGGTACAGTTAAGTATTCCTAGCAAGTTGCAAGGAGGGGTTTTTTAGAGGCGTGGGGTTTTTTTGGGGAGGGTCGGATTGGGTGGTGCTTTTCTTGTGATTTTGGTTTTTATTGCTGTTACTGTTCTTGTTTTAAGAACATTAATGTACCTATACATAAATGGATACAGACAAACTTACAATGCACAAGAAAACATCATTGCTCTTAGACAATAAATTCATGAGAGGAGGGGCATAAACTATGCTCACTTCTAACCGTGAGATCTGTAAGCTAGGATACACATTTCTAGTGTTTTAAGATGAAGATACATCATGCAAACATAAAAGTCTCTCTTGATATTTAAATTTGGATATGTTAGTAGGTACACAGCATGAGTCAAATCTGACAGATTTTCAGCATAGTTGTGTCAATTCATAGCTGCATCAATAGTTTTCTCTTAATAGTCTACAAAATCACCCTTCAGGGGACCTAAGATCCATCTCAGCATTTTGTCCTTTTTACATTATTATCATAAATATCATCATGCTTGGGGTTCAAACACAATCTCTCCTTCAATGGATAAAAGTCAATATATTAATCACAAATGGTGTGCTAAAAATGAATTACAGAGGAAAAAAACACAAACATGCAACCTAAAATTTATACTTAAAGCAATTGATTGTAAGTGTACATAGTTACCTTATGCAAAAGGTAATCAACCACTAAGATGGACTTTGATGGAGAAAGGAGATTTCCTTGAAACATAGATTATTGCTATAAAGGTTAGAGATTCTTAACCAATGTACACTGCATTCATTAAAAGCTATGAAACTGTGATGATTTTCTTCATCTGAGTATCTAATCTCTCCTATTTCCATGAAGAGATTGAATTCAAGTCCCTTATGGAATAAAAACTTACATATTTAGAAAGTATTGCTGTTGTCCAAGCCAGCAACAACTGCATTATGCTGCTCTATGGATGTGTATTTTCTGCTTATATTTGCTGAGTAGAGCTAAACCCCTATTATCTAGGTGACTCAAGGGTCTTTTGAAAGAGTCAAGCAATTAAAGTTCATTGTAAGCAAAATGTGTTTCTATTTGGTTCTGAAATTGGAGCGGAACAATATGTTCAATTTTCAAAAATTTGACTATTGGATAATCAAAGCTAAAACAATTGAGATTAGCATTTGTCTCCAAGCTGTGTTGAGCCTGTTTGCTTCCTTGTTTGTTTGTTTGAAAAAGAAGTGACTTTCATTATTTCTCTCATCTTTTGGATTGGGATTTCATGGTTCTCTGTTCTCTTGTGACAAGACAACAGAGTATTGCATACTCCTTACTACATTTCCTTCCATGACATTCTACTTTAAACAGTCAAAAAAATCACAGGCCAGTCTGGTATGATTTGCAGGTAAAACTGCAGGGGTTGACTGAAAAGGGGTTGACAGTCAGAGGTTGACTGAAAAAATGTGATTATTTAATTTTTCTGCTGGCATTTTTATAGCAATGATGTAGCATCTCTCCATGTTGTTTCATATTACTCTCTAGCAGTATTTTTCCAAAGTAACTGCTCACCTCAACAGATACTTGTAAATGAGTTAGAACTTAACAAATCGTATAATTGCAATTTTTAATGTAATTTTCTGCTAAATTTAAATGTTGTGATAGCTTTTAATTTGCTTAATTTGATCAAATTTCATCTAAAAACCTGAGTGCTTTCAATGAACTGTAGTTTCAATTATCTCTCCTTCTATTAGGAAGTTACAATATAAGAATATCTTTTGCTGAAATCTAGTTACAATTGTTTAAGATTATGACTGGGTGAAGCTTCCTTGCAGGTAAAAAGAAATAATTTTCACTAGTTCTGACAAATGCAAAATATACTTCATATACATGCATACATATAAACACCTTTATGTACATACAGAGAACAACTTTACCTAGTCACAAGCTTTCCCAGTCTCCTGTCTGAGTCTGGACCTTCCAAACTCATGAGGAACCTATCTCATCTATATGGATCTTGCCTTCACTCTTCCTGCCTTCCCCAGGAGCTGCGCCAGTGGAGGCACAGGGTAATTATTTTCGGAGCAGGTATGAGGAAATGAGGCAGGCTGGCCAGCAGCCAAACATTTGTCAGAGGCGCCTAAATTGCAGGCAACAACCATGACTTTCTGGGTTGCACCATCTGCTCTCTGATGTCACCTTCTCCTGTAAATTCCCCAATAAAGTGTCCAAAAGCCCTCCTGACCTTGCCAAGGGCATCATCTTCCTCATTCCTGTATGCAGGAATCCATTTTTATGGAATTGCCCAGTCACTACCAGATCCCTGACTCTAGAATTAACTCCTTTCTTCTAACCTCAAGCCTCCCACTGGAAATGTTTTTAAATAACTGTTTTCATACAATGTACTAAGGTTGGTCTTGAGATGCTCTTCTGAAGTGATGCTTTGCAGAATAATCAAAGATGGCAATTAATAGAATTAAATACTGTAAAACACACCAAAGTGTAGAAGATAGATGTCAAACAGGATTGGAGTAGCCACTTCTGGTCTTCCATCTTAAAAATCTTTGTTGTTGTTTAATCCCTTTAATTTTCTTTGTTTTTTTCTCACTGGATGAATAAGGCCTTTAACACATTTTTGAGATATTTTAAAGGTCCAAAGCATGATTCTATGTCTAGATGACATTGGCAGTTACTGAAGAGCAGTACTTTGATTAGAATAGTGGCATTTGTGGACAAGAGAGAACTGGGATGGGGAGAAGGCAGTGTTTCAAAAAGTCATACACTTGTCAACCCTAATAGATTTAAAGCTGCCTCCCTCACCACCTCTTATCAGTGGACAGTATGTGGTTACTTCTGAAAATAAAATGTAAGCATTAATGAGAAAAATGCTTCATAAAATTCTTATTTTGCTTTCTTATACCTACCATTTCACTTACTGCACTGAAGCCAGCACATGTAAAACTTTGTATTTTATTTCGATTAATAAACCTATCATAAGGACATAAAAGATTGTTGGTCAGGAAAAGGCCACATGCCTCGGTAAGATTGCATCCTTTAGATTTATTTTAACCTCACCTCTCTGCTTTGTAACTATATCATTTAACCCCTTTGTCTATAAAAGTGTCTTTTCTGGCTCTTAAACACATTTATTCTGTTTGCCATCTTATTTCATATGTTGCCAAGTAACAAAGACCACTGAAGCTAAGTAGGTCACCTCAAAGTCTTCCCTTTTCCAAAGAGAATAAATTTAACCTTTTCCTTTTTTTTCTTTCCCTCATAAGAACAAATACTATGAAAGTCCAAACCTTTCTTTGACTGCTGTCTCTTATATATTCTATGGAGCAGGGATATTTTGGGGATGGAAATAGAATCAGATTTGCTAAAAGACATTAACTAGCACTTCTTTTGCATGGAATATCTGTCTGTCTGCATGCCAGTTTTTCCCTTTTTTCGTTTTTTTTTTTTGTACCTAGCTATCTGCTTATTTCATGTGATGTTTTGATTTGTGATCTTTTTCAGAAGTGTTTTTCTTTTTAGCTTGATGGATTTTGTTGTTTTTTTTTTCCAAATAAAATATATCTCATGGTCAAGAACTTCATGATGATAATATATATAGCCTCTTTTTATGGTCATTGTTAATTTCAGAGAAAAAAATTATAGAATTCTATTTTTAAAATTTAATTATTGACATTGAGAAAATATGTATAGGCAAGACTACCAACCTATTGCTCTTGCTTTGGCTTTAGCCTGAGGAAAAAGCATCTGACAATTCTCTAATGTTTGGTTAAGGCAGGGAGAAGAGAAGATTTGACAGTAACCAATTGTTATGATTTGTCCCTGACAAAGGTTCCTCAGATTGTTAGTGTCACTCTTTTCAGTAACTGTGGCTGTTTGCAGGACCCTGTCTGCCCTGAGGAAAGAAGCCATATAGGGATTGCACAGACAGTAGGCAGCAAGTTGAATTAGCTGCTCTGGATGTGGTTCTTGTTCCATAGGAAGGAGTTTAAGAATGCTGAGGAGGACGTGGCAGATGGAAAGCAGATGTAAGTGTTATTCTGCTGGTGTTAGTCGAACTACAACTGTTCACTCGTCTGGGGTGCTGATGAGTAGATACTGGGTAGGTGGACAAGGTCCAGCATGGCTACAGCCTTCCTGGCCCACCCCATGTGCTCAGCCTGATGTTCTATGGAGCCCATGCGACAGTAATGAAGAGGTGCTGTGCCCTGCAAACATCCCCTGATGTTGACAGATCTCAAGGGACCTTCTTACTCATCATGGCTGTGAGGCCAACTTGTGACACCCATGTTTTGCCATCTCTTCCTTATACTGTTCAGTCATCCTGGACTCTTGTCTGGATGGCACAATCATTCTACCTTTAAGAAAAAAAAAATAGAAAGTAATTCTTCACTTGATACTATTTAGTTCCATCTCCAAAAGCCTTTAACGTAGGACAGCTTACTGCATTGAAATGAACATCCCAAATTACCTGACCTCCTTTGCTACTTTAACATTTTTCCATCATTCTAATGAGAGTGGGCAATTTTGTATATGGAAATTTTAAGCTCAGAGTTTTAAAGGTGTCTTTTGCTAATATTAGTTGAACTTGGAGCTATTTAAAATCAGAAGTCAGGGGGAAATGCAGTGGCTCTTAGAAAAGATCCTCTTTACTACCTCTATTTGTTGTCATATTTGTGCATGTCTTTTCATGTTCTAATAGAATTAAAGCTATCATTAATAATTTAAATCATAAATGTGATTTAGTGAGTAAATAAATGTTAATCCTCAAAGCAGTTTCTTTGACTAATTTCTTTGACAAACTCCTCTGTACAACTACCTGAAAGAAGGCTGTAGTGCAGTGGCTGTCGGTCTCTTCTCCCAGGTAAAAAGCCACATGACAAGAAGAAATGGCCTCAAGTTGCACCAGGGAAGCTTTATTTGGGATACTAGGAAAAATTTCTTTACCCAAAAGATTGTTGAGCACTGCAACAGCCTGCCCAGGGAAGTGCTGGAGTCACCATCTCTGGAGACATTAAAAAGACATGTCACTGTAGAAGTGGCACTGTAGATGTGGAACTTAGGGACACGGTTTAGTGATGGACTTGGCAGTGTTAAGTTTATGGTTAGCCTCAATGACCTTTTCTATCCTAAATGATTCTGTGATTCTATAAACACAAAGAGGATTTCAAACATAGTGCTTTTCAAATGAAAATATGTTTTTTACCTTTCTGTTGGTGGGATTATGGGTTTTATAGTACTTTGAGGGATTCAGAGTTATGGTGAGAAAATAAGGAAAAGGAAAATGTCTCTAGTTTTTCTTAGGTTTTATAAGTAAGTAAACAGGAGAATCCTATGTTGGTGATGTGTGCTAATGGAAAAGACAAAATAAAGGAACAAGGTCCAATAAACTGAAGGATAGGTAGGTTTTTTTTACTTACTGAATTTAACAAATCTTTACATTAACAAATTCTTTTTGCTGCTTCCCTCACTTATTCCGCAAATTGATCAGAAACCACAGAATATTATCAGCTAAATAAAAGAAACAGTGAATTGCATCTCCTTTGTGTCCTGTGTTTTGCTCTGTTCCTTCTGGTATTCCGAGTCTCTGCTGGCCGAAGAATAAGTGAGGTGGTGATTAGCATGTAACAAAATTACTGGAGGACTCAGGGGCTTACCTGAAATGACATTTGTCTCACTGTTTTTAGCTGACTAGATTTCAACTAGAGAGAATCCATTTAAATATACTTAGTTCTCTTAATATTTGAAGACCAAGGTCTCGTTTGCTGAAAATTTTTTGATGCAACACTATAACATGTCTTTTTGTTATGCTAATTATTTCCTTCCAGCTGTTACAAGAGCAGCTGTTGTACATTGTACACAGAAAGTAGCAGTAAAGGTGCAGCCTTTCTCATTATCTTCTGCTGATCTTTCTACTACTTCCAGGCCTAAGTTCCATTTCTGACATCCCAGTGGGACCTGCTAAAAATGGATACAACAAGGAGAAAAATTAAGGTAAGCATAAAAGCTACCTTCACTAGCTTTCATGCAGCACTTGCCAAAATAATTTGACAATGTGATGCAACTTACCTTTGGTAAAAAAAGGGAGAAACAAATTAATCATTATAGATTTATATTGTGCCAAGGATCCTTCTCTTGCTCTGCATAGAGGCTATTGTAGAGGTGTAATAGCTACAGGCTGCTTTTGAGAGTAGTCCTCATGACAGCAATCCTAGGCTGCCTGACCCACACATTGCCAGGAACAGTCCTGTATTTCAACTGTACGATCTGTAGCACTCACACTGCACTTCAGCCAAGATAATGCTTCCAATGAGCAGGATCCCACCTTGTTCTGCCGTGGGCCAGAGCAGTCCCTGGCAGCCAATGTCAGTATCACGACTCAGCCCTTCAGCATCCTCACTTATTTTGGTGCTTCATTCATAGCTTGAATTTTTTGACACAAGGTGAGTGAAAAGAAGGTTCATGAAGCTGGTGCAAAGATTTCACAGATTTCCCAATGTGGAAGCCACAGTTTTTGGGACCACGCTTGTGATCATATGCACAAGGCATCTATGAGTTCATCACTAAAAACCTGTCACTGTGACTGACACAAGTCAGCTCATTCTCCTGGTCACTATTACACTAAGAGTATGACAAAGTCGCTACTGCTTGATACAAGCTAAAACAGCCTCTCCCTAAAGTAAGAGAGCTTCTAGGCTATTAAGGGCAAGAATCCACAACTCTTAGTTGTGGGATTGTGTGGATTTTTAGAAGATATATAGAAGAGAAGTGGGCAGATAATGTGAGGAAGAAAAGGATGAACGTTCATGACAATTTATGTCTCCACAGTGTATTAGCATCATGTATCTAAAAGAGTATCCATCCTGGCACAGAAAAAAAAGGAGGGGGTCAAACGGTCATATTTGGCTATTATAAGTTAGTGATCCAATTTTTTGAAAAGGGCTGTTAAACTATTAATGGAATTGTGGATCAATCTTTGCCTAGAAGGCGGCTGTTGACACATCTGAAAGCAGCTGTCATGCTGTGTTGGGATCCATCCCAATCTTTTGGTAGAAGAGCTGACTGAGTTATGCAGGGAGGGAGTAGGTGGTGTTCTGGGAGCAGCTGTCTGGAAAGACACCAGTGTTTGTAATGCAGGTCAGCACTGGTATAAGAGGCAGCCATGTGGCACAGCTCAGATGTCCACACAGGCAAACCAACCTTTGCATCACAGCTCCCTGTTTTCAGGGAGTTTAATTTTCAAACAGTTTCTAAAAGTTGGAAAATACCAATCTTATGTTTCTGTCTTCTTTGTAGATAAGGAGAGTAAAAAGTTTTAGAAAATTTGTCTCATAATCTTCAGGATGTACCACAAACATTGCATGGACATGCATTCAGCAAGTAGTCAAACACTTGCATGGACCATGAAAGGATGATGGTAATTTGGGATTTTGGGGTTTTTTACTATCCTTTTCTCTCCCTCGTGCCAGAACTCCCCTTGTTTTCCAACACCAGAAAAATCTAATAGATGGATTTGTCTATATCCAGGCTTGACCATACTCTTGAACGTATAGGCTATTTTAGATAAAGGGTATTTTGTGAGGCTATGTTAGATAAAG
This sequence comes from Ploceus nigricollis, assembly GCA_013399945.1. Taxonomy (NCBI): domain Eukaryota; kingdom Metazoa; phylum Chordata; class Aves; order Passeriformes; family Ploceidae; genus Ploceus; species Ploceus nigricollis. The sequence continues at coordinate 107,802 of VXBC01001045.1, forward strand.
GTGATGAGAAAATTAATTCCACAGCACTCATTATAACACGAGTTCTTTCATCTTTTCAACCTGTGTCACAAGACATCTCAAGTTATCATGAGAACAGATCATATAACAGTTTTAGCAGGCATACAAGGATACAACAGAACACAGAGTGATATTCCACTTTGCTTAAATTAAACTCTTAAACTGATAGCCATGACTTACCACTGCTTTTTGACCACATAAAGTCTTTCTTCTGAAAGCCTTTCAACAGCATGGGAAATGATGATACCCTTTTTCTATAGAATATAGAAATGATATGTGGAGAGGTTAAGAAACTTATCTGATAAAGGTGATTCTGGCAGTAGAACTCACACCTCCAAGCAGTACGACCTAATTGCGTTTTGAGTCTCTATACAAGTTAGAGAAAGGTTTTACTTGAGGCTTGTCTCCTAATCCCACATGAATCTAGAAAGCTTCAGCACTTTATATGGATCAAGCCTATGGTCATACTAATCTACCAGCTTTAAAAATTTAATTTGTAAGCAAGATCAGCTTTATCACTTCAGCATGCTCAGGCAGCTCAAATCAGAGTGAGCATGAGTTTTACCGTAAAGTCCCTAGCAACGCAAGTTTAAGGCTTGTAATGTTAAATAATTCATGTTTAAATTAAGCCCTCAGAATTCTTATGTCATCTCACTGTGTGCTGTAAGTATTCTGCCTGTGGTACAGTGACACAACTACCCTGTTTTATACTGATATTTTCCATTCACTTCTGTGAGATAGAATCAGGACTACTGAACTGTAACTATAATCTCAGCACCAATAGTTAGAAGAAATCTGTTTTACTTTAACAATTTGGGAGATCCAACAAGGTTGTTGCCTGGGATTCTGGTCTTTACAATGCTCTGAATCTTAAAGAAAGCTCAATATACACAGTTATGACAAATAAAATTAGTACGCTAGTACTGTACACTGAAATTTATTGATTTGCTTTGAAAACAGACATATACTATAAGTAGGTTTTAGAAGTGTGAGTTCAGCTAAGAAGTAAACAAGAAGGTCTTTGTCTCCCTGAAAAGGAAAGAGGCTCAGAAGTTTCTCTCCTTAATGGGTTTAAAAGACATCTTATAGGACCAAAGGGACATCACATCAAATTTGAGGACAGCTAATTGGACAAAGGCGAAAAGATCCCGCCTTAGTAATCCCCTAGAAAAGGGGAGCACAAAAGAAGTAAATCGCTTTTGTGAGGTGTTTCTAGCAGGGCAAGGAACTCCTACCCTGGCTCTCTTTTTCTCTGTTAAGAGATTTGTTATTTTGCTCTTTATTAAAACATTTATGTTTCTAACATCCTCACAGAAGTCCTCCTGCTGTTTTTTAAGCCATCTTAAGATAGCTGAGCTATCAGGGTGTTGCTACAAATCTCTAGGCACAAAGAGATACATGTAGCAGTAGGTTAAGTACCTCTCTCAACACCAAGGGTAAGTATTTAAAAATCATCCTAAATTTTTGCAAATTTATGTGTTGGAGAATTTTTTTTTCCCTAATAGTCTGAAATGGATATTTTCAGTTTGTGGCTCATTTGCAGAACACATTCCCTTGTTGTGCGTGTGAAGTAATCAAGGTGCAAGGCATTCGCTGCAATTCCAGATGGACATTCCAGCACAACTCAGAGAATAACTTTAAATCGTGTGAGCCATGTCCATTCTTCATAAGAGAGTTTTCAGCAATATCCTGTCACAGGATATGTCAAGTTATTGAAAATAGATATATTCTACCTTTCTGTATAAATTTTCTTATAATATCAGGTTTCATGGTTGTCACAGGTTGAATCATATATTCATGAAATATCCATTAACATTTACATTAATTCTCATTTTTGACCAATTGGCATGCACTATTTTCTTGGATGACTTCGTATTTGATACACAGTGTACTCTGTATTTAGTAAATTCAGCTGATAAGTAAGCACAGGAACAGACAACACTGATATTGTATTGTCTGAAGAAGAGTCTTCTGCATTTTGTTTTTGGATATTTTTGACGGCTGTCACAAAAATGAAGGCTGAGTGACAGAGGTGACTTATCTTGACAAGAGATACTGCTTGTTTGCAGAGGACCACAAGGAGGAAAAACGAGAGAAGAAAGACAGAAGGCTTGATTTATGTCTTGTTCTACATACAGTGCATCTGGAATTATACTTTCCTTTGAAGACTGCTTCAAGCACAGAACTGATAATAAAGTATAATTTATCCACAAGAGAAATGGCAGGGTCAGCATTTCAAAGTAAAGTTTAATGTAAGTGTTGAGTGAAGTAACAATAACTGTGCTAGTCACTCATCTGTCTTACCATTCATTACAGAATACACAATATACCAAAATCTTTATATTATATATTTAGTCTCTAGTCATTATAAATTATATTCAGCCTCTTTGCCTATTGTACTTGCTTACTTTTTCTCAAATCCCAGGCAGTCTTGGATATTTTGGTTGTCTGTATTTGGAGTGAGACTGTACAATAAGGCACAATAAAATCCCCATGGCATTATTTCCTTAGTGTATAAATGATCACACAGAAGTCAATAGGTACATTTAATAAAGTGAGATCCAATCTATGGGAAAAAATAAAAAGGATTATTTCTCTATAAAAATTACTCCTATAAAGTTCATTGATTTCCATTGTCTTTATTTCCAGGAAGATTCTATATACTTTGATCTATACTCTGCAATCCTACTTGCCTTATATAAAACTTCCAAATGAGGCCTTTCTTTCAATAGTCAGGACAATATCCTACAGACCAGTATCAAAAAAGAAAGAAAAAACAACATTTTTTCCTAGCCTGTGGGTTCCTTTTTTTTCAATAGCTGAACAAAAAAAACTAAAGATATTTCTAGTATTAAAAAGAGGGTTTAAGTTAAATTGCATTAGAATTGAACATTTTAAAGCAATATGTAGCTCATGGACAAAACTAAATAATTTAGTAAATTAATTTTGAGCTCAGGACTCTAAAGTAACAATTTGGATTTTAAAAAAAATCATATTCATTTGAGTTTCTTCTTTAAAACATTTCTCTCACAATGTAAAAGGTAATCGTAGGTCCACTTAACACATAAAAGACAAGTAGTTTTAATTATGCATATGATGCAGAAGAATCAATTAAGCAACAGAGTAATTGTAGTATGACTAAGGTCAAATACACAAGACAGTGGCAGAATAAGAAACAGAACTCTTTTTCATTCTGTAGCTACTATACATAAATGAGATGGAAATTAAGAAGTAATTAGGGGAAATATATTGAATTTGTATTCCTAATAGACTACAGGGTTTTGGCTTTCTTTCCTATGCTCTGGCAGAACCCAGGGGACTGATACACGTTTGCTGGTAGGTGCAGGAGGTAACTCAGCTGCAATGCATTGATCTGTGTACCACAGGTTGCAATGTTCTCTAATTACGCATTTTATTCTGAAAGCATGGCTCATCATACTTTGGCATATTGAGACACACATTTGTGATTTGGTGGAAGCAACTGTGCTCTACAGCATACAATATGTACGCAAGTAAACAACCATTTCATGTGAGGAAAAACATCACACAGCCTTAAAACTAGCCTATGGTTTTCCTTGCCTTATTCTTGACCAACATTTAATAACCTCAACAAAAAAAATTTTACACTTAACACCACTTTTTTTTTTTAATTGTGCGGTGAAAGCAGGGCCTAAGTTTAAGCTTTTTCATCTTTCTCATTTAATGGACCAAATTCACCTAAAATGTCCATTATATTTTTGTATTTTCAAAAAAAAACTGCAGCACTGATCTACCTGGAACTACCTTGTGTACTCATAACAATGGCATTTCTATATATATATTAGTACACTTACATAGAATTTAGCGGAATATCACAGTCATATGCTTGATTACAGATGATGCATGGTAACTTCTACCAGGTGTTTTTCGCTACACATACTTTAGCTTTCAGGCAGATAATCTGCTTTCAGGCAAGAATGGCAGTGAATACTGAGCATTATCAGGTTTCCTGTTCTTTTCTGGTTTCAAATGCTGTGGTAAGAGACTCTGGGCCATGTTATGACTATCCACACTATGGATACAACCTTCCCTTGCCCCTTTGCCCCCTGCCACTTTAATGCTTTTGGAAAAACAAGTTGCCATCAATTAAGTGTATTGAAGGAAGCAAGGCAAAGAGAAAATGTGACAAGAGCTACTTCCCAAAATTTTTGGCTTCCAGCTAAGATAACCCAGAAAGCAGTGTTTTTTAAAAAATATAAAAAGGTTGCATGCGAAAATTTTTTCACACTCTCTTATTTTTCTCTTTTTTTTCTCAGTCAAATAAAGAAAAAGAAGATAAATTATAAAATGGACTCTAGATAAAAGTGGTTTTTTATTTGCAATTGAAAAGAATTGTTATGTTCTAAAAATACAATTATTGAAAATGAAATGCTCATTTCAAACAGTCTAAATAGAAATGTATAAAATTTCATAAATGACTTTTCCACATGGAAAACTTCAGTGTATGTTAGGAATTAGCGTTTAAGCCTCTAGTCTGGGTATGGGCTGGTGTCTGGATCTGCCAGAAGCTCCATTAAAGAATAATTTTCCTTGAGTGGGAGCTGCTGCATTTTGTATATGTGGAACATCATGTGCATCTGCATGCTTGCAGGAGAGTTGAAAACGTCTCCCATCCCTTTATAACTTTTTGTGAGCAGAGCCTTGCAGTTCCAAATACAATGCAGTTATGAACAAGTACTAAATAACACAATTTAACCATGTTTGCCTCTGAGGAAAAGTGAGAAAGAAATAAGGCTGCATGCAGTAAACTGCAAATTCATAGAGAATTTACAAAAGGAAAAAAAAAACAAAATTATTACAATTGGACTGGTAACAAAGTTCATATTGTCGTGATATGAAAGGTGCATGTTCAGAGGAGATGCAATATCTTGCATGAAAAACAGATTTATCATCCAATATGACACCAGTGTAACATCACCATGGCCTAGAGAGAGTAGTTCATCAACAATTATAGAATGCTGCAATTTTCTGAAGTTTTTTAATTAAAATGTATTCATCTTGTTATTTAAAGGATTCTAGTGTCAAAGACCTTAGGAAGTGAAAAACTGTGATAGACTTATAAAATGTGCTGTTAGAAGGAGAGATAATCCTGAGCAGATAAAATTTTTAAGGCTGAAATATTAACACATTATTGAATATGATTATTGTATTATTTGAAAAGGGAAAGATTGGTTTAGGGATTCCAAGGGTAATGATAATATTTTAGAACTCTTTCTTTTGCTAGTATCTGATAGAAGAAAATTAGCTGTTCCTTTCCATGTCACGAAAGACTATGAATTGGCCCAAAAGGTGGAAAATTTCAGTTCAGAAAAAGTAGACTAAACTAAGCATAAATGTCAAACTGTGTCCAGTACAGAAACTAATTTTCTTGCCTCTCTATTTCTGATTGTAATGTTTTCTAACAGCCAAATGCCAATAGGTTTTTTGAGTACTTGTAAATTGAAAGGGTCCAAATTTATAAATTTTTATCTGGCAAGCACAGAGCAGTGTACAGACTGGTTTTGGTCAATTTATACTGCATTTGCTCATGGAAGTAGTAGACAGGTGGCCATTAGTCTTTGTAATCTAATGTTTTGTTTCATTTGAGAGGAATACATAGATAAAGTCAATACTTTAAAAAGGCAGGGAATAAAACTATTAACATCAAGAAAAATAATGTTGACTAAAAGATACCAAGGAATTTGTGAATGTGTAGTATTTTTCTAATGCATCCTGATTGTGCAGAGTGTCTTTTATCATTTTAATCAAAATGTCTTTGTATCTGGAATTAGATGGCTGTAGAGAGAATTTAGAATTAAGGTTTATGATTAGCAAAAGAATCCTTGGTACAATTTCTAAAAGCTAATGGTGCAGGCAGGGAAGAAAAAGTTTCATGAAACAAGGATATATATGCATGCTGTGATAACTCTTAGGGGGCTAGTTCTCATTCAACAGAATTTGGCTGCTCCAAAGGAGACTGGTATGGATCAAAAAGCTATTTAAGTCAACCAGAATATTTCTAGTCACTCAATGGGAATTAAGCAGGTCTGTGGGAATCCAAACAAGTAGATATGTACGTTTTGATGTGTGCTGCAAACTCCTACTGAAATCTCCGGAAATCTCTGCCACTGAATTAAGAGAGAAAATCAGTCATGTTTAATGCAAGATTTGAACTGCAGTTTGGGAAAGCCTGACATTTTTTTTTCTTTTTTTTTTTTCCCTTTTTTACTGAACACAGGAAAGAATATCTATTTTCTCAGAAATAAAATGCATGAAAATACTTCTAATACCCATGTTTTGTAGTTTGCTAAAAGAGACACGGGCATATTCAAATAGCAAAGTTGTGATTATCATTTGATTATTTTATTTATTTCTTTAAAAAATTATTAAACTACCAGCAGTGACATGCCCAAATGTCACAGTTATGACCAAGGTCAGTTATATCACTTGAGGTGAGTGTTGCTGTGAGTCCTGTGCCCTTGGCTTCCTTTGCCACATGGTCCAGATGCTGTGACTGCCATTGGCATGGTGGTCCCACGTGTCAGCACAGACAAGGTGACAATATAGGGTCATGGAGAAGCTGTGCACAGATCAGTTTAAGCCACCCATAAAATGGTGGCAGAAGTAAAATGTAAGAAACATGACTGATACAAAGGGTTATCTGAGATCTTTGTGGAGAGAGCAATTTCAGTCATATGAGTTCAATGGAGTGTGAGACCTCTAAGAGCAGGCATAACTCCTACAGGAATACAGACATAAGGTGTCCCTTTAGAAAAGAGTTTAGTCTGGTTCCTTTCACACTGCTGTCTCTATACATAAAAATGCCTGTGCTTATGAGAGAGACTGGCTACATGGTGGCAGGTGTGCTGGTAGGGTGCAGCCAGTAGAGATCCTGTGAAGAGCAGCCCAAGCAGAGCCTGCTCCTTCCTTCATCCTCAGCAATGCGAAGCTGTGAACTGCTTTCCAGGCACCAGACATTAGGTCAGTGATTGGCTGAGAAAAAAACACCAAGACTACTCACTGTAAAATGTATACCCACAGTATACTGTTTGTACAGAAATCTTCACAGCAATGTATAAAACCACTCCATGTAATATCAAACATGTATCTGTAACTTTGGTGTGATCTTAGGGTTTTTCTTGTGTATCTTCAAGTTAATTGTTTGCTGTGCTTTGCACTTGTATGAACAATTATTTTTGCTCTGGTTGCATAATTGCTCAGTTCCTTCTCTTACATTATCCAGCACTGTGAATTTAATTACTCCTCACCTTGAAGTAATTTCTGATTTATCCTGTTAGCTTTATTCTGGGGTGGTCCTGCATGAGTTTAAAAGTGCATGGATTCAACTATCTCCATAGTGTCACTAATGCTGCATCAAGCAATTCAGTAGTATAGGCAATGCTTGACTATAGAACACAGTTGCATATTTAAAGAATAATATTAATTCAAGACTTTTTGTTCCTATGTGAGGAATTTGTATTTCCCCTCTATCTGAATGGGTTCAGAGAATTTTTTATTATTATTTTTGTTTAACAGGAAACAAAGCATGCAAATCCAGTTGCTACTCAGTATTCATTCCAGGAAAAATTGAAGCAATGAATTGGATTGAATAGGAAAGGAACAAGCATGTGTCATGTGCATGTTGGGATAGCAGAGGTTCATTCCCTCAAGACAATATGAATTCTCTTGCTTTTCAGTGAGTCAACACAGCACTTGTGCACTGCCCTCAGGGTATGCAGTGCCCTGCTCATTGGGGCAGAAATAATTTTTTTCATTCATGTTATTCTTAGCAGCCGTCTTTGTTATCCTCTCAAAGGGAGTCATCCCTCAGCATCACTGGGGACAGGACTATACAGCTGGATGAGTACTGTTCTACCAAACACAAGAAATAGCAACACTTGTTCCAAAAATAATAGGGTACCTTAAAAGAGCGTGAAAAAGACAGTATTTTCTAAAATATTATGACTCCAGGAGCTGGGTCAGCATGATGCACAGAGACAGTGATCTGTAGAACTGTAAAAAACCTCAGTGAAATCACAGAATTTGCTATTCCTCACTCCTGTGGGGTGGGCACTGGAGGTGCCATAAACTGACTCCCAGTCTGATGTGCTTCTGCCTGGGATTTGAGATTCTGCCTCAGACTGTCATCTTCCTGTCCTGTTGCTTGTGGTTGCCTAAGCAGCCTGAAAGTCTTTGTTTCATGAAGCATGAAACTCCATTTGTAAGCGGTGAAGTCCAAAGGGAAAAAGTGATAGATAACTTAAAATGCTGTGTGTAGTCTACTGGAAAAAAACACCTATGCAGCAATTTTTTAATGAAATAATTTTTGATTAGACTAGGACTATGCAGTGCATGCCATGCACTTTTCTATGAAGCTAGAGAAATAGCTTTAAAAAGGTTCCGAAAGTTTATATCCTCATTTGGGCATGAATGAAGGTTTGATGGTCGGGGTTTTTTGTTGATGGTTTTGTCCTTTTATAAATAATTGCTCAGAAGAAAGACTATCAAAAATTTAGCTTTGGAGGTAGAATACTTAATTTGAATCTTGAAAATATAATTTTTTCTTCCTTCTCTGCTTTCCGTCTTTTAACTGTTTGAAATCCTACATAGCTGAAAAGAATCATTTTCTCCTGGGGACATTACAGAGTTAGGGTAGAGAAAAGAACAATGAGAGTTGTAGCAATTGTCCTATAACCGTGAGTTTCCAAGTTCCGTAGCTGTCTCTAAGGGTGTGTCCTTTCCAATTTCAGCAGCTCAGCATCTCTTAAGCTTCAACCATTTTTATAGCTGTATCCCTGAAATCATCTGCCCACACAATTTCCATCTTCTATTAGTCATTTGCAAATATGTGAGGATCCTGAAGTTGAAGGCTAACATTTATTTCCTAAGTTTAAAAATATGTCCTTCACTGTCTTGATTTGCGGGGGGAAGAAATTTTTTTGGTCACAGAGGTGAAGTTGCCCATGCTTTCAAATGTAGGCTTGGAAAGGAATCATAGAAACCTGAAGGGCTGGATGAGTCAGTCATTGCTGTTCTGTTTGTTCAAGGGCCGTGTATGGTTTTCAGTCAGATAAAGGAAATAAGCTAGGGGGTTTAGGCCTGGACCTGTAGTGATTTGTTTTTATACTTCGCTATAGCAGGGGTCTTAATTTAGGAATATCTTAACAAAATCTGGGAGCTGAGTTCCACCATGTGCCAGGCCTACTCCTGGCTGGTGTGTTCAGAAAGCTGGCAACAAACTGAGAACTGCAACTGAAGTTATGCCTGTTGCAAAAAGTACCAAGAGATTTGCAAGAGGTTTCAAAGGTTTGGGGAAAGCTCCACATATGTACAAGGCATGTGCACTTCTCTGTGCATAAGCCCTGATTACACTGCAAAATTGTTCGTATGTGCTGACAAAGTACAGGAAGGGGAAGTTTCTGGTACCCTGCCCTGCACGCACACAGCTGTATTCGTGTTGCACTGTTTACGTGTTAACCTTATATGCAAAACTTGGTTATGCCATTTTTAATTCATTTAATTATTTGCACCTCTTTTTCTGTCCAACCATCTTGGTTAGATAAGTGATTTCCCACCTTAAAAGTTTTCCTTACTTCTTTTCTGTTTCAAACCTCCAAAAATAAGACTTTGGAATGGTAACTAGAAAAAAACAACAACAACAAAAAAAAGCACCTCAAAACTCCCCCAAAAATATTGCAAAAGTGTGGTGTGAAATCAAGAATAAGTTGAATAAGTTAGAAGTCAAAAAGGTATTCTGTTAGACACAATGCCTTACTGAACATCCTGTTCAGCTGTTCAGGTTTTCAGTCAATAGAAATACACTTATCTGGGCTCTTGTGTGTTTTCTTTATCCAAAAAGATGAAGAGATGCTCTGGAAGTCATCTTTTCGACATGAATCTGGCTTTTATTTTACTCTGATTTTCAAATAAATAACCAATTATTACAGGGCAAATAAACTAATTATTACAAGTGAAAAAATGAAATCTAGAGAATATAAATAGTGGCTCATTCCATATTGATGGTTCCTGAACATGCCATATTTTCCTAATAATGTGATAGCTTTTTTTTGACATGGATTTTTTCTGAATAACTTCATGTATTAGCTTCCTCAGTCTAATATTTTTCATGCTGTTCTCCTTACTAGCATACTTCTTTCCAAACCTTTTAGATACTGATTTACAAATAATGACCAAAAAAAAAAAAATTAAAGAGGAATAGCTGAATTGCTGCCAGGTGGTTTCACTTGAGAAGAAGAAGGGGAAAAAACTCTTAAACTGGCTATTACTGAACTTCTTCAGTTAATTGGAAGATGTTAAAATTCATGCAATTTGGCTCTTGAAATGCATGTGAAATAGTTACCAGGATGGTGTAAATATTTATAATTGCATTTTCTGAAAGCAGTTAGAGTAAGAACAGCAAATTTTGTGAATTCTGAGTAAAAATATATTTGAATAAATATATGGAACATGTGGATTCAAGAACATGAATAGAAATTTCATTCTGTTGTTAAAAAGTAAGATTCACATTAAAAAAATCTGTTCTTCCCTTTTTTATAGTTGAATACAAAAAAAGTTTTTAATTTCATCCACATCTTCTTTAAGTATCTTTTAACTTGAAAATGTATATTTTAAGGTCCACAGACTATTTGGAAATCTCCTTGATCTTTAAAATCCTCTCTTAAAAGGTGTTTTGTTTTCATATATCCTTTAGAGGTATTTCTTTTATTTTCCAAAACAAAGCTTAGCATACATAAGACAAAAGAAATATACTTAAGCATGCTCTTAAGTATATTCTATACTTGTACAGAAATAAACTATGGTAAAAGCAAAGAATTAAAACATATCTGTATAATCTTATGGCTGATATGAATAAACAAAACCCCCAGTTTTATGAATACACAGCAATTTTCTGTTCAAGAATACCTATTCAATTCAAATTGATGGATTCTATGAAGAGTTATAGATCCATTTGTTTTATTTCAACTGGGTTTTTTTTTGGTTGTTTTTTTTTTTTTTAAATCCAGATGGGAAGATAAAAGTCATGTAGTTTGTAGCTTATTCTGAGGGGAGACAGGACCAGCTAGGAACAGGACACTGGTCTCACTTTCCTTGGTAAAGGTTCAGCTCACAATGTTCTTTTAATATGTTTGCTTATCTTACTTTTACACATTTTTTAAACCAAAACAGTAACATAATGAAAGCTAAAAACCTGTGTTTTAAGGAACCCCAATGTTTTTTCACTGCATAAAAAACCAAAAAAAACCCTAAAAACCAAAACCAAAACCAAAACAAACAAAAACAAACAAAAAACCCCCAAAAAACCCCAAACCAACCAAACAAAAAACCCTCAACCAAACCAAATCTTGCATACAAGCTTTAGTTTAATAAGATTGCATTTTAGTTCAATTATAACACCTTCAATGAATATCTAGAAAGCAGAAATTATGATGAGGGAAGTGGGGGTGTGTTAAGAACTAATTTTCAATTTTAACAACAGTCTACCATGCCTGTATGCTAATATTTATTTATTATTATCTTATATTTTTACACAGCAATACGCTTAAATTTTTTCTACTTTATTCTAAGTGTATTTATTAAAAAACATGGTATGGCATTGTGAGGTACATGTATACATATATTTCAACCCAAATAGAGCTGCAAACTTGAGAAAAACTGTGAAAGTATGGATTGATGCTATAGCACTTGAGCCACTCCTACCTTGAGCCACTCTAGCATACATTTGGCATTCTGCTTGAGACAGATTTTCAGCTTCTGCTATGTTGAAAAAACACACTCAAATGAGTTTTAGAGAAATGTGTGATTAGAATCAGCAGTATACTGAGTTTTGTGCATTTTTAAGATAAATCAGCCCCCCACCACAGTGCTTCATAGCCAAAGCTTTGGTGTTTTACAATAAATCTGTCTAGATTATTTATCAAGCCTTTGGGGAAAAAAAAAAGCAAAACAGCCTATCCTGAAAACTGGGATTGATGTTCGCAATTATAAACAGTCACAGCTTGATAATATACTAGTCTTGCATTTTCAATTTAATTTCTCATTGACAAAAGAGTAAATTATACCAATTTTCTTTGTTATCGAACATTCTTATTTTGGGAAAAAAATCCACCTACCAAAAAATTAGATTTCAAACTTATGTATATATATTAGGGGCAAATACTCCTTCAATATGAAGTTATTTCACCCGTGAAAACTTATTTTCAACAAAAATAAAAAATCAGAAGAAGTGTAAAAAATTGTAAGAAGAAATATTCAGGACACAGACAGAATATATGTGCACATTTGCCAAGTAATATGTGATATTTTAAGGTGGATACCTACACGTGTCAATAAATTATTGTAAGATATATAGGTTGAGAATATAGTATTGTTCCCATTTGTTTAGAAGAGAGTAGCATGTTCTTTTTTAAAAAAAAGTAATTAATAATAGTTGTGGTTAATGACACTCAAAGAAGAAAATTGAAACTTAACGCTAAAAATCAATATGCAGATGATCTTTAACTGTTCCCCTGCTGCAATGGAAAATGTTTTTTNTGATAAAATTTTATTGTCTTACAATCTATTTTTTGCAGAGATAGGAGAAAATTAAAACTTTGTAGCAATATGAAGGCAAAACTGTCAGAAACAGCTGAAATTTTTAATACATTTCAGTGCACTTTTTAATAAATATGTTTAAAAGCACATACAGAAGAGCAGTACAGGAAGTTCTTTGCACAAGCAGCACCTGATGTTGCTACTGTTCAGATGACCCCAAACACAGGCTATTTTTGCAGATGTGGAATCAACAATTAACTGTCTCTATATAGCTATCAAAAATTATACACCAAAACTGGCTACGTTGTCTGTTTCTAGAAGCCTTTTTTTTCTGGTTTGACTCTTATTTTCATGTTGAGGTAGGATCACATGTGATCAGAATGCTTCCAAATAAGCATGCTGAAATCCAGACCTGTCTTCACTGAACTTTATCCCAGAATTCAAGGGAATTGACATTCCACTAGAACTTTGGTCTTGCTTCTGTAGGAAAATGCCAAACTATGAATGTTACATCTTTCTTTACAATTTCAGATCTAATAGATATAATTCATACTTCAGCTGATGCCAGGGAAATCCATGATCAGTCCAACCTCATTTATTTTTCCAAATTTCCATTAAATTCCCAAAAATTCACATTATTAAATTCCATTAAATTCACAAATTAATAAGTTTTATATATTCGAAGAAAAAGGAAAAAATACACATCTAAATCTTCTGCTGTTGACTTAGTTTTAATGGAAATGTATTTATGTCACCATAAAAATAACAAATACTTTGCTGAAACAATTTCTGTGGAAAATGAAAATTAGAAACAATTATGCGTTTCTTTTTTTCAATCAGTGCTTATTAATTGGCATTACTAGAAATTGTGTGCGCACTCAGAATAGTGATTAAATCCCTCTGCAACATAATGGCAACAGAGCTTAGCAATAAAAGCAGTTTTAAATGAAAACTTGAAGAATATTACTCCTACATGGAATGGTTATTAAGAGCATGTTAAGAAAAATATTTGCATATTTTTACACTGATTAGTAAGACAATAAATTAATAAAAAATAAATTGAATTTTTTTCCTCTCAAATAGTGATAGGCTTTTCTTGAACACAAAGAAGTATATTTTAAATTATCAACAGTGAATTGTAGATCTAAGTAGCAGCAAAAATCTGCTCAGTAACAAAAAAGTCAAACAACACAAAGCTGCTTCTTCTGTCGACTGTTCTTCAGCAGCATTTTTTTCCTTTATATTACAGTTGCTTTGGTGATCTAGCTTTGTAGTTTCGTGGGAAACCTCACATCCTGCTAGTCCTGCTTTCCCCTTCACTTTTGAAAAATTAGAGAAAATTAGGAAAGAAATACAACTTGTAAGCCCTTTGCTTTTCATCTGACACAGGTACTAATTTGGTAATTTTCTCTCTGTATCCTTTGCACTTTGTTATTAGCATCAAGCATGTTCATGTATAATGGCATTTTCAAGGCCAGCTCTGCAGCACATACAATTCTTGTTCTTAGGGCTGCTAATTGTAAAACTCTGGGAAAATGAAACTAATTATTTACAATACTGTAGAGTAAAATTTTTAAATTTTTATGGTGGCACTGCCGTGTAAAACTTAGTGACAGCTGTGGGGTTAATAGTCCTTGCTGTAAGTCAAAGGGGAAGTACCTACAACTTCTCAGTGGAAAGATGAAGTCCTGCCCAGTGTGAGGTAACAAATGTATCATGGTTGGGGCACTCCAGGAATTTGCCTTGGGCAGGGCTGAGAATGCAACTTTGTCTTTTCACAAAATTCCTGCTTCATCTTGGAAGAGACACAATTAATGATTTCATAAGTTTGGGTTTTTTCACCCACTGCATTCTGCAAAGCACTGCAATTGCTTTTGCTCAGATCTAAAAATCCCTTAAACTCTGGAAAGCATTCACTTGCTAAATTTCAGGAAGAGATTAATGCCTATGAACAGGCAGTTCCAGTGAAAAGCATGGCATAGATACCTTGGTCTGCAGGTCATCACAGCTTTTGCAGTGGTTTCTATCTGTGTAGCACTCTTCATCCTAAAAAGGATGAAAATATAATAATCTTCCCTGAACTGCTATGAGGTAAGTAAACATTGTTAATCCTATCTGATTAATGGGAAAACTGCACAGCTGGGTATTTCTAGTCATATTGAAGTTGGTAAGATGCAATTTCACCTATAGAATGTAAAAGGTTTGTTTACATGTGATGTTTGCGCCACTTTCACCACATAAACAACCAGCTCTAGGGTGGGCACTAGTGAACTGGTATAAAAACATTTCTGCTGAATAGCTTATTCACATTTGATTACTGTGGCAGGAGGACTGTGATAGCAATACAGCAGAATCCATTCCACTATCTGTACTGATTACGCTATTCTTTGGTTAGGAACATATTTTATTCAACTGTAATAATTTTGTAAATGTAGAGATGTATGTAGACATGACCCTTAAGGAAAAAATAAAAACATAGCAATGAAAATGTTAGACAGCTTTCATACTTTCCTGTCTTTGTTACTCTTTTTCTTGCAATCTAACACCACTTTGTTGTAATGTGTGCTGTGTCTCACTGTGTCTGCACTTTTATACATTTTAGAATAAGCAGGAAAGGACACAACCAGCTGAGTCAGTTTCATGCAACTGCTTTGACTGTCATTGTATTTGAACAAGCAATCTGTGCTGGTGGTTGGCTAATACATTTGGGGATTCTCTTTGTCTAGTCTCAAGTAACCAGAAAAGAGTGGCCATGAGCTACCTCCAGGTTGCAAGTAACAGCTCCAATTGCAAATAATATGTTTTGGGGGACTATGGGTAGCTCTAAATGTTTTGTGTAAGTATTACACCAGAGCTAGAAAAAAAGACCAGGAAGGATTGTAATAGATGCTTTGGTTCAGCCTGCAAGGCAGCCCAGACAATACATTTTAGAACAATTTTCCTGCTTGCTCGTATTATTCACAAATTACAAAGGAGAGGAGTAGCCTCTGTAGATAATATGACTCCTTTGCCTTTGAATAGCCTTGATATCAGTAAAGTATCTCTTGATAAGGCGAAGGTGGGAGACTTTTGTACTGCAACTAGTTTGCAGGTCATGTGGATACCCTGGCATGATGATGGACTCCTCTAGACCTGTACAAACTAAGTCCAGATTCCTAATACCCTGTGCTTCTATTCTGTCTTTTGATGGGAATCCAACAGGGGGAGGCAAGAGGCAGGCATTTGGGATACTTCCAGACCTTGCCCTGGCATGGAATCATGCACTGATGTTCCACAGTTTGAATATAAACCTAACAGCCAAGGAGCCAGCAAAATATCTAAACCCTGCATCTCAGAAGTCACAGTTTCACATGGCTCCACAGCTGACAGGCAGGTTCAAAAGTCTCAATGCTGAAGGTAAATTCCTCCTAAATGAAACCATTTTCCTAGAAAGAGCTATACCTACTGAGTTCTACCACTTGTCATCTTGCCATATGTCAGTGTTATTGCAATTTTATTATTAGAACTGCATGAAAAAGTAAAATTTAGTTTCAAAGCTAAGAATATTATTAAAATGTTCTTAGGCATATATTTTAAACTCTGAATAGACAGCTAACTGTCCAGTTTCTACAACCTCATTTGAAAATTAAATTTTGCTTGGATTTGAATTTTGTCCGAGTTCTTTTTCCAGTGTGGTAATAATAGAGGATATCACAAATGAGAACAACTTTTTTCTTACTCTTAAGCATTTCCATTAATCATTCTTTCTCTAGTAGCATGAATATTTAGTGGTCAGAAGCATTTTTTAGGATACTGACATGTCTGAAAACCATTATAAACTTTAACTTTTTAACAGTAATGATGTTCAAGATGAAAATTGCTCTTGACAAGAAGATGAACATTCGTGACAAGTTCTCCTTGAAGAACAGCCACCTTTTATAGAAAAAATTTCTCTGCCCTTTTCTAGTATTTGAATTACATGTTACTTTCAGTTCTTGTCATATCTGGATGTCAACCAGTTGGCTGTCGCCCAGTTTCTGTTAGCAGCTTTCTGTATTTTTTGAAGTCAGTTTCTCGGCAAAATTTCGTGGGTGATTGAATTCTCATCAGAGAGGAGAAAAAAAATGTATATTTCAAATAATCCAGTTCCCCTTTTGTAAAGTAAAGCAGCTCGTGTTCTGCTAATCAGTACAGCAGTGTGCAATAACAGATGCCTTTTTTACCACTTTGCTTACTGAACATCAGCTACTGCCTCAAGCTCGGCTTCAGAGACATTAATAGAGCAGGAGGAACTCCAAGAACAAGGCTGTAGCAAGACAAACTTTTCTTGAACTTTGTGGTAGTGAGACTGGGAACAGAAATGTGGCCTTTAACCTCGATTTTCTGCTAAAATGGGTCGTCAGTTGCTCACCTATGCATGGAGCTAATGAACAGATACAAAAACAAGTTCAAAAGTCAATAAAAGCAATATCTGCCTTTTCAGCTTTCAAATCTAGATGTGAAGTAAATTAACCATTTTAATTATTTCTCATTTTTACACTAAACATCATAAAAAAAGAGAAAGTATGTTTCACGTCTTCCATAAAACATTAAATAAATAACTTTCTTTGGAAATTAATTGTGCTTTTCCAGACTTATGAAATAGTCCAGTTCCAATAACTTTTTTTTCCCACCTTTTTTTCCCATTTTCTGGCCTATTTTATCAAAATCTTAAGTTTAATGAATACAAGTGCAAACAACAACACAGAAAGATAAAATAAAATTATCTAAGGCTGTAAAAAACCTACCCAACTATAAAGTTCAAGCCCTAGTACTTATCCTGTTCCAAGGAAGCTTATTCAGATCTCTCTGCTGCATAGAATTGTTACCTCAATGCAAGGCCATTACAGTCTTTCTTTTTCATGTGTTTTCCTCCTCCAAATGGATTGTTTCCAGTTGTTTGTGTATGTGTACTGAGGCAGCCAAGTTTGCTTGATCTGACTTTTAGACAGTTGTTAAATATATGATGGCCTCCATCCCACATGAAAAGGAGTAGTTAGAAGAAACAAATATGCTTATTTCAGGACTCATAGCAATATCAGACTGCACGTTCCAGGAACTATTTAGTTTTTTGATAGCACTTTCATTCTTCTCTGATTTTTTCCTAGAATAATAAAATGCAGTTTAATTGCAAGTTTGAAAATCCAGAGTTCAAAAAATGTATGTGCCATTTATACAGTAGACTAGCATTATAAAATTATTTTGATTTTCCTTTTTAAACCGGAAAAACCACATCAGTACTAAAAAATGGCCTTTTAGAAAGGCAGCCCAAATTCTTCATTTTTCACAGCACCAGTATTCTTCCCATCGGTGAGGAAGTCAATGAGATTTCAGCACTCCAGACTTCTTCCAGAAATTCAAAGGGATTTTTAATCTATTAGTTGAAGGGTGCAATGCTTTCATTCTGAAAATTTATACAGCAATAAAACACCTTAGTCGTCTTGCAAAACTGTCTACTTTTCATAGAATCACAGAATGGCATAAATTGGAAGTTTGTAAACATCACCCAGTCCTAACCCCCCTGCCAGGGTCAAAGGCACCTTCCGCTGTAAAAGGTCACTCAAAGTCCTTTCCAACCTGGCTTTAAGTTTGTTTTCTCATACCCAATGCCAAAATTTTTATTTTCAAACCCATTTGAAAATGCTTCCACCCTTCACCTGAGTGAAATTGAGGAACGGAGGAAGGTATTTGTTGAGTTGTTTTGAGTTTCTATTTTGTTTGTTTGGTTGGTTGAGTTTTGGTATTTTGGTGGGGTTTTTTTGCAGGAGAGGAGGTTGATTTTTAGGGAAGTGCAGAACAAGTCACAAAATAAGTAAGAAAATAATTCCTAGTAATATGGGTACCTCTGTGGAATAGAAGTATCAAAGGGGTAGGATTGTAGATCAGTTCCATTCTTCAAATTTAGACATATATGGTAGATTTTTTTTTTAATTGATCATTCCAGGCTTTTTTGATAAACAGAATATACTGAAGTTTCCTAAGGAGTGTTAATGCAAAGTGGAGAAATGTTTGGAACAACTTGGCTATTCTGTATCCCTGGAAAGTTTATAAACCATGTTCCTTATAATACCAGAATATTACAGTGTGCAAAAGAAGTATTAGAAAGACAGTGAGAGGGAGACCAAGTGAGCCGTCATTCTTGGATGAGTTTTTAAAATTTTCTTTATGTAAATTTATTTAGGAATGAAAGAAGTTTTAGCTCCTTCTAGGTTCTTGGGAGGCAAGAGAGAGGCCAGCATAATCAGCAGGTATGAAAAATCAGATGACGTACAGAGAGGTGTACAGGGACGTGTCTCTCCCTCTGCACAGTGGATGAAGAGCAGTGGATGCTTCTCTGTTTCAGTCTCGAAGAAGAACAGCAAGGACTATCTCACTATCTGTGTTTCCCTTAGTTCTAGTACATGGAATATTTTATGCAATACAAGTTTTTCTGAGATTTCTCTGAAGCAGCAGTGATCCTCACTAGCTCTCCTCTGGAGCAAAGCCTAACAATGTGAACCTGTAGTTCCTGTTCAGACACTGCACAATAAATATATGAATATGCAGAAAACCCCAAAATATAAGAATAATCATAGACTTCAAAAAGATATATGGCAGCATAAACATTCATTCCTATGGCCACTTGTGAGGGACTGATGAATGCTCAGATGAAAATGTCTCAGTGTTGTTTGAACTTAATTTTGGACTGTTGCTTAGAAATCTGTTTTACTGCAAGAACTGACATTAAGTGCTTTAGTTGCCACTTCTGTATTCGGAAAAGAACTGGAGGAGCAGCATTTGACTTATGGCAGCAGATATGAAAAGGAATGTTTTGGGATCCATGTTGGTCATGGGGAGGAGGACAGTGAGAGGCTCTGTTGCTGGGTGGTTCTGCTCAGAGGAAGATTTCTTTGGACAACCCCCTTGACTGCAGAAGGAGGCTCTGCTGCCAGGCGGATTTCTTCAGGCACTCCCCCTTGAGAACCAATTGTTTGTTCGGACGACCAGATTGTGGGAGGGGCTATGCTGTATGTAAGGAATTATGAACTGCATCACCTGTCAGCCTCCTGCCCCTGCTCATGCACCAGCCACCCACTAACTGATGAAATTGGACCGACAGGACACTGTTGGATCCATGGTGGTAACTCTCTCTCTCAACTCTCCGAAATATTGCTTCTTTTCCTTCCTTTATCACTACCTTTCCTATCACTTCTGCTAGGGCCAAATTCTGTATTAATAAACTATTTGTGGGTGTAGCATTGATCTCGTTTGTGTCTAATTTTGCCACAGGAATCATTAGAACCTCCCTGGTCCTCTCCAGAGCAGGACATGGACACCACTATAAATAGCAGATACAAGTACGTGTTTTAATGTTATTGGGTAATCAAGCAAACTAAAAACAAACTCCAGAATACTTTCCTGAATTTTTAATAATATGGTGCCTATTTTTGTTTTCAATACAGCAGTTCTTTACATGCTGGTAGCATAAACTTCAGTCACTTTCCTTTTAAGTCAAATCGTGAACAGTCACAACAGTTATGAATAGATGTGGGAGTTTAGGTAAGTCCCTGCCTTTTGTCCAGGTCTCCAGCAGCAGGCAGTAGCTTTTCTGAGGTGGCCAGCACCCCAAAACCCACTCTCATTCACAAGTTGTTTAATAATGCCTGATTCGGTCTATTACAGAATGAATTATTTATTTAATAGACACAAAACTAACAGACATAAAACTTAAAACAAACTATATACTACACAAGAATAAGGACAAAAAAAGACACTACTAGTAGATACATTCAGCTCAAGGTTAAAAGTACCATTAATTTTACAGCTAGTGAAGAAATAATGTAACTTAGGATTCAATGTACCTTACCATCCAATTGTTTGTGGGGCACAGATCAAGATCCTTTCCCTCAGTTCCCAGGAAAGTAACTGTGGAATCTGTGTCCAAACTCCAGAGAGAAGTCTTGAACATTTGTTAGGGTGTAAGAGCCTTCTGCCTCTTTGATAACTCGTGTGTCTTTTATAGTTTGTAAAACAGTGTCTCTCAGTCAAGAATATTTCTTTTATCTCTTCCCACATCTGCTCTCCAGACTTCGATGCTGATTCTTAGCTGGGGCCTGAGTCTTTTTGGCACTAGAGATGACCCCTTTCTGGGCCTTTCACCCTGGGTTATCTCTTCCATATCTGCACCTACTCTCTGGTAGAGAGGGGGAGGACACATCCTGCCACAACAACCAGTAAGACTGGTACTTACACTTGTGTAAAACCATCACTGCATTTGCAAGGGATTCTTTTTTTGGGTTCTTGGGGGTTACTTTTCCCCAAGGTGATAATCAGTTCAGGCTGCTGTGGCTTTTGCCACTGACTTCACTTCCAAGTTAAAAACATTGTATTTGGCCAGGTTTCATGGCTATGGTGCTGCTCCACTGCTGGGAGACAGCAGAGTTGCCTCAATGCTTGAGAGAACAGTCGCCTCCCTAGGGAACTTATTTTTTTCCTTTATGCACAGAAGACTGAAGTGAGAACAGAAAGCCCATGAAGAAAAAAACTCTCCTTTCTGCAGCATCTGATGGATAAACAAACTGTGAGGAAGATAAATTATAAAAAGGTGGTAATATAACCAACAGCTCATTCCAAAATTAGGCACAAACTCAGGATAAACATTATTGGGTGGAAGGTGGTAAGATTTTATGGCAGTTAAGAAGGAAGGAATATGGGCAAGCCAAAAATAATCCTGGAACAGTATAGTAACTCAGTCTCAGTAAATGTAAATGCTATCAGAAGCTTCCTCATGTCTTGACTGTTCATCAAGAGGCAGGGAAAACCCATAGGCACTCTCTCACTGCAATTCCAAATAGGTCCTCCTAAGAGTTTTACCACAGTTAGAAAGCCTGAACTACCACTACTCTGGAAAGATTAAAATCCTCTTTTTCTGCTACACATCATACCAGATGATAAAAACAAAAACAACAATAAAATTAAAATAAATTTATATTTTCAAACATCTTGAAGTATTTACAACATAAAATGCATTTTAACTTTTCATCAGATAGATTTTTCTTTTTTTCTTTTCCTTTTTTTCTGAAGTATCATACATGTTTCATCCAGAAATTAGATGAAACACAAAAAGCACTCAAATCAGAGTAGGAGTGCAAGAGATTAATATGGAAAGATATTTTACTCATTTTGGATACTTTCCTTTGTATATTCACTAGAAACTAAGACATAATATGTCTCAATTAAATCCACCATACTGCATAATCCTTCTTGTGTAGCATCCAGAGTGTACTTAGATGTTGCACTAGGAAAACATTAAGCTCCAAGTCATGATAGAACTATGATTTTGAAAAAACTATGACTCCAGAATGGGATTCTTGCCCCCTAACTTTAGTCATTCCAAAATTAGGAGTTTATATCATTTTAGTCTTCAAAACTTCTTTTTGCCTGGAGATAATAATCTTGAGACTTGACTAGTGGAGGAATCTCAATATCTCAGGCAAGAAATGTAACTTTTAAAGCACTAAATTTGGTAAACTGAAGAAATATGAGACAAAAAAGCCTTTTATATTTTTATGGGGAAGAATATTTGATTTCAGAGGCTACTCCCATAATTACAAAAATGACAGAATTACAATGATTAATGATTAATGATGTAAAAATGAATTAGCTACCAGAAATTTTACCCAAAAAAAACCAAAAAAAAAAAACCAAAACAAACCAAAACATGCTGAAGTTTGCTGATTTGGTTCCTTTTTTTCACAATTCTCCTTTACTTTGTTGGAAGGAGAGGGTAAAGGAGGATGTAATTTCTCGTTTTAAAGAGTGACAAATATAATAAAATCCAAGTATTTCTAATACTTTTAACCTACTGAAAAATTTTAATATAAATTCCTTGTGATCAAGGAAGAAAAAAAAACCCCAACAAGCGATTGAGAAAAACAACCAAATGAACTAAAGCAAAATACAGATTTGCATTAACTAATTTCAGTAAATTAATTTTCAAGGAAGATCTTTTTATAGTTACCAGGTGCAGTGACATTTCTGTCAGACAACACTACCCTACACTAAACCACACCTACAAAAAAAATCTCCTGTCACAATTGCAAACCTGTTATATATTGAGGACTATGTTATGCTTTTTCCTTAAGTTTATGTGGTGCCAAAAATATTGACGTTTTGACTGTATTACAGGTAAAATATTCGAAAACTTTGCAAACATTGAACTTCAATGCAGAGTTATGTTTCCCTAAAGAAAAAAGTCTAGTCCCAATGCAAGGTAAGAACTATCACAGTCAAAATTTACATAATTTATCCCTATGGCACAAAGAAATTTTCATCTATATACACTTTTAAGAATTAGAAAGATAAAGGTCCTTTGCATGTAACATTTAAGTTTTTATGATGGAAATTATTAGCTAAACTTTGCCTGTTCAGACTGCTGAGCGTTGAAAATATAATGCATACACCAGGTGTTTTTTTCAGAGTAAAACAAATTAAATAACTAATTAAATTGTTGGAAGGAAACAGCTTTATTTTTCGTTTATATAACTTAATTCCATTTTAAAAGAAATCTATTTTATTTTAAAGCAGCCTGCAATCAAGTTTAGTGTTGATGAAAAAATCAATCATTTTAAAATGATATGGCTGAAACTGTAGGAATGGGTGAAAGTATCTTTTTTACACTGTAGTCTGGCTTAGCTGAGTTAAAAACATAACTTTGTACTTCAGCATAGTCATGCTTAGAGAAAAAAAGCTCAATAACAGCTGAGAACTCATCAGTAATGTTGGGCATCTTCTCAGAAGCACGGCTCCTCTCCTGTGGCCTTAACAATGCAGTAGCATTCCTTCCCATTCCTCGTATTCAGGTATTCTACAAATAAAAAATCTTAACATTTTCCCCCTCTGCAGCCAATCATAAGACAGTAAAAGGTGACGTAGTTAGTTGTAAACCTGGGCTGAGGGGTTTAATTTCAATTCCATTAGCTTTGCCATCTATTTCTTCTCAGTAATACAAGGTACTGAAAGATGGGGATGCTGATCTTGAGTTCATGCTGTTAAGCACTGAGCCATTGACTAATAAACTTACCACCATTCATGATAAAATTCATTATTAAATTAACAGTAAGACCCTTCTACTCCCCAGCTAGATACCTAGGTCCTACGTAGGAAGATCTATGTTACCTGCATCCTTTGAAATGGCTCATCCCAATGAGAGGAAAGGGGAAGATTTCCTGCATATCTGGCTGTAAATGCTGGATGGCATCTCATTCCAGAGCTGGGCACAGCAAAAAGAAAAGCAATTCCTGTTTGGTGCAGAGTCTAGGTAAGAGATTTAGTTGTGTCCAGTTGCAATGCACAGATCTTGATACAACTCAGAGTCCTGGGCTGCCCAAGAAGCATTTATTTTTGCTTTTTTTCTTACTGGCACTTCCACAGGCGTGAGAGCTGAATGAGCACAAGTAAAGCACTGCTAAACCAGTTTGTGAGTTATGGCTAATCTGACTAAGGGGCTTGTTTCAGGTGAGCTGTAGCTGAACACATGGAGTTGACTGCCATGCAGATCTGAGATTCACTGATCCAAGTATATTTATTGTCTGGAGTTCTACATTGGAATCACCCTTGGCTCTTTCTCTATAGTCATTAAAGAGAAATAAATGCTTCCAGAAAATAATTAATGTCATGCTATAGTAGACATCTAGGTACAGATAAATTATGCTATTCCTCTTTGTTGACATCAAAATGGATTTATTTCAGCAGAAATAATAGCACATCTCACATGAAAACTAGCAGTATTTTTCCAATTACTGCTAACATTATAAAATAAGGAGTTTAAGACCGGTGTGTGCTTTCATACTCACACTGCATAGATTATTTAACCTCTGCTATCCCAGTTATGGACTCTGAGACTTATGGGGAGGCTTACCTGTTTGACAGCCAGAGAAATAGAGCTGGTGTTTCCCAGGGCATGAGGAGCCAGGAGGGTGCTGCACCCTGCTGCTGCTCCTGACAAATCTGCTCTCCCATTCGATTTTCTTTGTTTCACTAAAAAGATGATTGTCCTTGGGCCTCAGCTGTAACTGGCTAGTAGATCATGCCTTAAATTGTCTATGAAAATGTGTGCAGTAGGGATCAGTCTTGCATACTGTGTGGACTGGCAAGTGTGGGCTCTTGAACAGAGTGTTTCCTTCCTGTTAGGGTAGAAATAATGGTGCACAGTATTTCAGATTATTTTCATGCTTGAGCAAAGCTGAAAGGGTCACTTGAAATAAACAAAATATTAGATTTCCCTACTTTTAGTATCTTTAAAACAGATACACAGCAAATTCAATTCTGACAATTACATCCTTACACACAACATGAGGCGGCAGGAGCCAGTATTCCAGAACAGGAGGTTTAGGCTCTTTCATTAAGCTTAAGAAGAGCTCAGATTGAGTTTGCTCAGACTGCTTAGAAAAGAATCCTGTTGGTAGATATACTATTATGCAGTTCTCTCTTCCTTACAGGGATCCATGGATGCCATGAAATGAAAGAGGAAACCTGTTTCACTGAGTTGAAGTCTGAAAAAAATAACCTTCCAGGTACTTCACTAACTCATTGTTGCAACAGCTTTAAATTAAGTCACTGTTAATTACTGTGGTTGCACTTCTAAATTTCTTTTCTTTTTACTACATATATCAATATTTACTGTGAATGTTAGTTGCACTTCTTTATTCAATTTTTTTTTTACTACAACTTTTAGAAAATAATTTCCTCTCAGTTCTGAATGACAAACAACCCCACTCCCCTCCCATTTTTAATGACTTCATAATGATTAATTTTCTTAGAATATATATTTATGCTGAGTGAGGAGAGGGTGATACTGTATATTCAAATCACATGCCATTTTTGTCAAAAATATTTCTTGGAAAAGTAGAATGCATTATTAATTGTATGTCCCTACAAACAAGAGTGTTTCTGAAGGTGTTTCTTGTGTCATTTTTTAGATGTGATAGAAAGATTTTTTTCAGTTTTATAAGTTTGTGCAATTATTCCCCAGTAACAAGTTTGAGCTATTGCTTCTGTCCGTAGATATAGTTGAACTCAGGTCTATTCCCTTTTCTGAAATCTATAAATAGGATTTTTTTTTCCAGCATTGTTAATTGCTCTTTTTTTTTTCTCGCCTAGCAAAAAAAAAGTAGCAGGGTATTTTAAATTTTTTATTCAGTTCTCCCACTCCCTTAGCATGTTGTTTGAGCTCGTTCCCCTCTGCAGGACACAGCAGAGTATTATTCCACTGTTTCATAAAGTGCCCCTAAACTTCTACGAATTGTCTCTGAGAACTCCCCAGTAAGCCGAGATGATTTTCCAGTTCTATTCTGAAATCCAGACATAAATATGTCCATCACACATTTAAATTTTGACCTCCTGTTCTTTGTGATAATATGCTAATAATTCACCTGTGTAATAAATCTGAGCCTTGCCAAAACGTGTACTAAATTATGTTATTCTATTGAAAAAAATTGTTAATTAGTAAATTAAGTCCTTGAGAAGTTATAAACATTTTATGGATTTTTTCTGGAACAATGGCCTAGTAAAAAGAGCAATTTTGGGAGGCACTTCATAAAGGGGCAAGAATATTGTAATGAACCGGGAACATATTGACCCAAAACAGAATGGAAAGATCATCCAATCTTCAAAGAGCTTATAGAATATAACAAGAAGTAACAGTGGGAGACAGTCAATTTGAAAAGCACAAGAGAATGAAAGATCTTGGTACAGCAGAAGTATAAAATTTTCATGTTATATTGGGTAGGAAAAGACCTTTAAAGGTCTTCTGTTGCAGTGTGTTTTCATAGTCTACCCCTGAACCACTGGGTTTCACCCTTGGGTTTCTCCCTCCTAGATGTGTAAGCCTTTTCCCCCTCCCCAACCCCTGCTGAGCCCTGGGTGTCAATCCTGGAAGAAGTCCAGACAGGGCGGCCAGTGATTGGGCAGATTCAAAAGATGCTCCCTACCCCCAGGGAACGTTGGCTGACCCAGGTGTTCTTCTTCCCCTGGGACCCCTTCTCCCCTCACCTGGTTGGTTAACTCCCTGCCCCTGCCCTTCTCCCTGCCCCCAGGATAAAGGCCACACCAACCATGCTGTTCGGGAGTTCTGCTGGAGCCGTTTCTAGATTCAGAAGCTTGTAGCTAGAATAAAACTCCGGATGAAACCCTCCTCCAGAGCTGACTCCTTTCTTCACCATTGCCTAAAGCCTCTCCCACCGAGGAATACCAGCCGCCGGGTTCTGGCAAGCCTGCAACCGCTTGCAGCTTCTTGGTGAGCCAAAGGTGTCTCTGGGGTGCAACCACCCCAGTTGCTGCCGTTGGGCTCAGCAGTTGGACAAGTCCGGGCGTGCCCCCCGTCAGGAATATTGGTAATACCAACAGTCTTCTAAATCCAAACCCCCCTGCACTGCGCAGAGACATCATCAACTAGATCAAGTTGTCTAGGAGCCCCGTCCAGCCTGATCTTAAATGTTTGCAGGGATGTGGCATCTACCACCTCTCTGGGAAACCTGTTCCAACACTACCCTCACCTCTTCCCCTACCTTCATTGTAAAAGTGTCTTCCTTATCTCTAAACAGAAGCTACCCTCTTTTAGTTTAAAACCTTTATCCTTTGGCCCTACTAAAAAGTCTGTCCCCATCTTTCTCATAAGCTTCTTGTTCATTAAAACGGTCTTTAAAAAGAAGGATTTTTAAGGTGCATTTAAAGTATTATAAAGCCAGATGTTTATGGACTATTTCAATAGCAAGAAGATATAATAGAAAATTATTCTGTAGAAGAAAAAAAAGTTTTACTTTTGAATAAATCGGTACTTGGAGAGTCCTGGGAATGAAAACAAGTAGTATGTTTGACATTATGAAGACACAAGTAGAGAAATAGGCAAAAGGGAAACTGGGATTAAATTCCACAAGTGGCATTCTGAAGGAGGACAGTTGAAAATTATTCCGTTCTTATACCTGTGAAAGGTGTTGCAAGGAGATGGCAAGCTGCCATTTTGTCAAAAGCTAAAGTTGAAAACAGCATACAGAAAATCTGTACATATCTAACACAGCCTTGATTTGTGTATGATGAGATATGTCAAAATCTGATGATGTCAAAGGAAGCGTTGAAGCATGAAGTGAGGTGAGGGATAGAAAGTGGATTGGGAGATAGAAGGAAGGCTGAAGTGTTAGTTGTTTATGTTAGAGAGACAAGATGAGAATTTAAGATATTCTTTAGGAGTTTGGAATTAAAGCAGTACATTGCCTGCAAAATGTTCAGAGTTAAATGTGCATCGATGATTGAAGTTAATCTAAGGAAGTATGGAGAATGAAGAGTTGTGACTGAACTCCAGGAAACATAGGAATTTGAAGAAGGAAAAAGTCCTTTAAAAGACTCACCAAGTAAAGAGTTACAAAAAACCTAGGAGTAGACACGGGAAAGGGCATAGGCTCAGAAGTCAATGTAATACAGAAAATATCTCATGGAGAAAAATATGGTTAACTATCAAGGATGGTTGATGGGCAGAATGAGCAGGATGATAGACAATTCTTGAGATCTGGCTAGGAAATGACCATTTGAAAATCTGGTACAAGGGTTTAAACTGAGAGCAAGATATGAAGGTTGAGAAAGGGATGAGTGCAGCTGTAAAGGAGATGTGAAAGCCACAGAATCAGGAGGATACATGGAGAAGAGGTGGTGCAATGTCCCTGCTCTCGTACCCATCTTCCGGAGCAGCAACTGGCAGAATCTGGATGGCCCAAGGGCATGGGAAGCACCGCAGGACTTGCTCTACAGCTGCTTTAAGCAGCTCTTTCTCTCACACCACTGACAAACATGTTCACAGCTAAGGACACAGAAGAGACGATACCCACTGCAGGCTGCCAGGCAGTGAGAGGTGCAAATTGTCAAACTGTTGAACTTTACGGAGGGTGGTCTAGACTTTGACAGAGATCTCCTCTCCAAAGCTTTCTAAAATAGTGCAGAGGTAGTGTATTTTGAGAAAAAAGTCAAAGGGAAGAGCAGATAGATAAGGATTTGGAGGAGGAGATTAGAGCCAAGTCAAGAGTAGATAATAGGTATCTGCTTATTGTGATGTATTTCCAGTGCACTGGGGTTTCAGCTCTGTCATACTCAGAGCACTTTGCCATCTGCACGGCAAATGGTGTGAAAAGGTGTTTAATTCAAAGTGGCAATCATATAGTACTGTGAGTAAACGATGGACTCAGCAAGAGGGAATAGCTGGTAGAAATAATATATTTTTGTACCTCCAAAAAAGTTTTAAGAGAGTTGATTAATGTTAAGACCTCCCTGAAATTCTACTTGGTGTTGACCTTTATAAATCACTTGTTATCTCCCTCAAAAAAGTTTCATCATCTGATAATACCATTGTTGAGAGGTTTCCTTTGATTTTTATCCCTTTATACCCTTAAAATACAAAAATAAATGGAATTGTAACTCTCTTCATCCACATGTAACCCTGTATACAGCTGGTTTATTTATTTTGCTGTTCAGTGTTGAAAGCAAAAGTATTAAATTCTGTCCACAAGATGTAAAAAATGAATATAGCATGTGTTTGTCTATAGGGATACCATAGACATCACTGAATGTATCTTGCTGTATTGCCACAGACTCCTGAGTGATATCATTCAGGATTAAACCTGACATTAAAAAAACCCAAAACATATTTGCTATTTAGGAACTAAAATCTGAAAATATTCTCCAATCCCTTGAGTAAAATTAAGCCATGTAATTTTACATATTTACAGGTTGATATTTAACATGCTTTATTTACTGCAATGAAAAATTTTAATTACATATTAATATGTCTATTTTTCTGTATATTTTTCACATTTCTTTTTCATTATGCTTCCTCTACAGTTTATCTTCACCTTTTTGGCATCATTCAACTACTTTAAACCAGCTATTCTCAGGATCAAGTAAACTTATTGTTAGCAAGTACATTATTTACACACCTAGCCTAAATTATTTAATACCTTGATTCTTAGGAATTAATATCTTGATTCTAAAAACTCTCATTGTGCTAATTAGAATTCCACCTGTAGCATGTTATTAGATTTCTTTTTAGAGATGTAACACTGAAATACTTTTGAATGGAACATTTTTTTTTCAAAAGAACACAAAAACCCAGTCCCATGACAGAAAGCTACATGTCTTATCATCTTAAAACAATAGGCATGTCATAGTTTAAACCCAGCTGGCAACTAAGCCCCATGCAGCCATTTCTTCCCTGATGGGATGAGAGTGAGAATTGGAAGGGTAAAAGTGAAACAACTCATGAGTTGAGATAAAGACAGTTTAAGAGGGAAAGGAAAAGCCACACCCATAAGCAAAGGAAAACAAGGACTTGATTCATCACTTCCCATGGGCAGCCACCTCCAGGAAAGTCAGGCTCCATCATGCCTAATGGTGACTTGAGACGACAAGCACTATCACAATGAGCATCCCCTTCCTCCTTCTTTGTTCTCAGCTTTATATGTTGAGCATGACACCCTGTGGTCTGGAATATCCCTTAGGGATCAGCTGTCCCAGCTGTGTCTTCTCCAACTCCTTGTATACTCCCAGCCTCCTCACTGGTGGGGCAGTGTGAGGAGCAGAAAGAGTCTCGGCTCTGTGCAAGCCCTGCTCAGCAATAACTAAAATATCTTTGTTTATCAACATTGTTTTCATCACAGATGCAAAACACAGCCCCTTGCTAACTACTGTGAAGAACATTAACACATCCAAAACTACCACAAGGCTTTTATTAAATGCTTAAGCATACATTTAAGAACTTTAGTTCAGGCTCCTACTCTTTAAATCCTACTCTGTGATCACCAGCACATTCAATATTTTCTTACAAGACCCAATGTTGTTTTAGATGTGACTATGTAGGAATACTGAATATTGAATACAATTCAGCAAGCCTCACTTATTTTTCTCATTTTATAGAAGAAGATGTGATAAGATAAATTTTGACAATTAGAAAAAACTGTACAGTTTTTAGTATAATTTTTCCCTATTTTTATATGGAGCTCAAGGCTGACCTTGAAAGTAATATTATGAGGCCAAGAAGAGTATCACAGTACAAAATTTTTCTTAGGAGTGCTACTGCCACGTTCCTGAAGATTTCTCACTTCATACTCATTGTTGCCACCTATGCAACATCTTAACAGAAAGCTAACACTTTAATTTCTGTTGCATTCCAACTCCATTAGTGACTCCACTAATCTATCTCAAAATGTAGAGGGACTGAATCACTGCTTGAAACGGCACCATTCAAACATTTCTATTCCATGTCATAGGTGGTAGAGTGTGTTGTTCCAAGTAACTTGGGCGCCTTGAATCAGGAGCAATGATTTCTGCAATGAAACAATGATTCTGAAATTGGTTATTGAAACAATTTCAACAATGATTTCTGCAGGACACAGACCCTATCTGAGACTTAGCTCAGCTTACCAATCACACATTTCCCTAGCATTATTTTTATGGGGGAACAAGAAACATTCATTACCCTGATTTTGGTCCCTGACAATAAATATTTTTTACATCTGAGAGTAGGTCACCTCATGATCTCTATACATAAAAATGTGCCTGAAGCACACTTGAGATTTGTACAGAACAACTTACATTTTGCCCAGTGTATTTACTTGATCTTACAGGGGCATTTAAATGTATGAGAGCATTTGCTCTTTCTTGCTGAGATTGCCTTGTAAATCATACTCTTTGTTTTGAGAGGTTTTATAGGCCATTTGTGGGTGGAAGTGAGGAATCAATAAATAGTGTAGCTATGTATGTGACGTAAGGTAGGACAAATTGACTGAAAGTCTTAGACTGATGTAAAGAGATGAAAAGTACATGAATATACTGTTGGTAGTTCTTGAAAATAGACTAGATTATTAAAGCTAACAGTATTGGCAAACAAGAAAACAGCAATTAATTTAGCCAATTCCTATTTCTGCTAGCAGAAGCCCAAATGAAAAGATGAACTGAACTGTGGAAAAATTCCAGACCACAGCCTCAGCCCAGCCATCTATGTTCACAAATCCAAATCAGAAGTGTGACTCCAGCTCCTTTGAGCTCTACTTTCATTTGTTCATCCTGAAATCTGACTCTAGGCCTGAAATACTTCAACAACATGCACTTATACTTTCAATCATTTCTGCGTTGGGCTCCACTTTAAGAATTACTACAGATAACTGATGCTTTGGGTTTTTATTACCCACTTGAACTTCTAGAGGAAGTTAAAGGTTTCAAATCTTCTACAAATCAATTACTCATTACTGAAACAGGTGCTAATAACAGACAATTCCTCAATATTCTTGAAAGCGTGTTGATCAGTGAAATAGGTTTTTCTTGGATATGACTTAGCAGAACTTCTAAGTGTATGTGAAAATATTTTCTGTATTCAAACATTTAGTCTCCATCAAATGGTTTCCATATCATTCCTCCAACATAAAACACCTGCAGAACAGTGTATCTTTATGTTTGCTGTGAATCACCCAATGCAGCAACTGCTGTTTGCACTGCTGTTTGTCCATTCAATTAAACCTGGTTGTAAACTATAACAATCCTTTTAAGTCTTTTATGGATCTTTTGGTTTCATTTATTTTCTTTTGAGAGGGGTGTGTTCTTTGGGTTTTAGCCATTTAAAATACAAGCCAGATAGAATTGTGTGTGCTGGACTTACTTTTTGTTTCCTTGTTGCTGTTTACATCCTCTAACATGCCTTGATCAGCTTTCAAAATGAGGGTAACACCTGCTCTGTGCCGTCAGGATCTCAGAACTCACAGTGAATTTCTACTAGAAAACAAGAAATGTGGATGGAGGTGCTCAGAGCTTTAGCAGGAATAGATGCTCTGAGCTACTTTTAGAGATCTCTCACACTACTTATGCTAGGTAAATATCTCAGCCTGGTCCTGAAAATAGAAGGATGATCAGGGCCTAACCTATGTTAGAGCTTAATATATCTTTTTCAAGCAGTTCACAACTATTTGCCTCACCTTTATCTTTATCTTTGACTACTTTTATGGCCTCAGCTAAGCCATATGTCATTTGTTATTGCTGTTGTTCAGTGACTGGATTACAATATTTGTAAACAAGAGGAAGAATGTAAAGGAGATTTCTAGTTAGTCATATGAATCCTTCCCTCCCTGTAATCTTATAAATAGCAGATATTGGCAGCATTTTTGAGAGCTTTGCTACTGATGTACAATCTTTAGAAATAACCAGGACAGCTTATGGAAATACTTCCAAAAACGAGTTTACAAGAGTCAAATTACTATTTACTGTTATCTGAGAAAACAAATTTTGATTGTATTAATAAATGTTCTAACATGTTCCAACATGAAAGACAAGGTCTAAAAAAATAATCTTAATGGGTAAATTCCATTCTGTCTTCATGTCACAATTGAAGACACCGGGATGAAGAACAGAAACTTCTGATTAATAATTTTGGTCATTTCCATCTCCAATATCTAATATCAGTGTCTTATAAGTAAACATTTTCCCAATAACAGCACTAAAGAATATTTTTTATAAGCTAGTATAGAGTTAGCTAATTTGAGATTTCTACTGCTTTTTTCATTAAGGTGTGGAGTAAGTTTTCCCCCCTCTTTAAAATATTATTTTAATATAATTTTTGCACAGTATGGACTTGAGTGTCTTTATGACTGAGAAAACCTTATACAAGTAAAATAGCTATAAATTCACTGTTCAACTTTGCAAGAAGTACTATGTATCACATCTATTCAAAATTATCTTTTCTCTGACAACTACGATTATTCTAGACTTTTTTTTTCTTTTTTTCTTTTGGTGAAGTGTTGTTCTCTAGCCTTCATTTTTGATTCCATTACTATGACCAATCAGTCTATTATACAGTCCAGGAAACAAAAAATGTAATAACAGGTTTCTGTATTGTTACCATCTTTTTTTTCCCTATCATGCTAGAGAACTTTCTTTCACTTTTTGACATTTTTACATTTATGGCTGACGTGTACACTATCATGCTTAATCTTACTGTTTATCTTCTGTTCTGCAAAAATGTTGCCACTTTACACACGTCTTTTCTGAGCCTACTTTGAATAATATGATAGTTATGTCATGGGATATGTCCATGGGTTCTCTTATTCTCTTAACCAAAATTTGCCTAAATGTTCTGTATAAAGCTGTAATGAGATTTAATGAGCAACACATTTATATTTTGTAGTGTTAATGTTTATGTCTAGTAAAGCAGGCAATGAATCTGTACTACATTTCCAGACTGTACAAAAAGTAGAATTACCCCTTCTATTCAAAAGATGAAAAGTTTCTAAGTATAAATACAGGGAATAAATAAAAGTTTTTCAGTCAAGAGATGAAAATACATTTGTGCAAAAGGAAGCAAAAGTCCCTTTGCTCTACTCTTGCCCCAAGAAAACACATTGTGCAGGTGTATATTTAGAACCCAGGACGGATGTCATATGGTGGGTCCCTCAGGCTGCCTGACAGCCAGCAAACTGTTAAAGAAGGGGTAACATCTGCTTCCAGTAAAACTGCAATGAAGATGGAAGTGGATTAAACCCAAACTTGCTGCCCAGATCTCAAAGGAACAAGTCTGGAAAAAAGGCATCCTGTGCCTGAGGAAATTACTTAATACCATGAAATGAGAGAGCTCCAATAATGTATCAAAGACAAATTACAAGATACTTGAGAGACACTTGAGGTTGGAACTGCCCAAACTTCTCAGACTTTGTGCAGTAGACCATTATGAGAAGTGTTATACCAGAAAGTTAGCTGCCTGGAAATATGGGTACAACAAGAAAAATGTCAACAAAAATGCCAACATGCCGCAGCTGGAATATTGCAGTAAGCACAGGCAATTACACAGTATCAGTCTGGTACACAAACTACCCAGCTACATTTGGTTTTATATTTAAAATATATATGATGTATAAAGACAGAGAGGCTCTTGAAAGGCATGAAGATTTTCATGATTGTTTTGGGTGAAATCCTGTTCCTCTTTATACTGGTGTCAAGAAAATACAGCAAAAGACTGTATTTCAGTCTTTCAGTGCTTTTGTAATCCAGCTAAGGATCACATTATCTGCATTTGCCAATTATGCTGTGTTTTGATTTTACTGTTGATACAGAACTTTGTGTTCCAAGAAATGTAGAGATGATTTCTTCTTTCTTTATTTTTTTCCCCTCACATGAATTGTAGCCTTTACTGGTTTAGGAGTTACAGTTACAGGGGAATATTATTTTCATTACATACTGTTTAGAAAACATATTTGGAAACACCAATCTACATTGTTTAATGTATGGGAAGAAGCCACTTGCCTGTAAATACGATTAAGAAAATTAATCTCATTCAGCTATTTTAAGGCCTAACCATGCTTAGGGATCATTTCTTTTTTTATTGTTCTATACTGGCTTTAAATTAGGCTCCTTGAGCTAAGATTGTCTAGGCAGGAAGATGGTATATAAATGGAAATGGACCAAGAAATCAAGGACAAATACCTAAGCTTGATCCACAAGTTTTGCCGCCTAGTATTGGCGGTATAATGTGATAAAACCATACTCCAGCTGAAATCATTCTTCTTCCCTCACATAAATGCAGCTTTTCACCAGAATAGGTTTGCCAGCTTATAGCATATTTTGCATGGAGGTAGTAAAACTACTGAGGGAGAAATTCCTTCTGCTAGTGTACACACTGCCTGCTCTGAAGCACTGCTGACATAGTTATGCCAATGTAACTACAGAAAAACTGACAGCTTCTCAAGTTAGCCTGTATTTATAGCTCTAGGTTAGAGAAAGATTGAAAAGGCCATTAACACTTTTATGTAAAATGCACGGTAAATAATATTCTCTGTAATTTCTTCTAAAATTATGAGAAGCACTTACAGTAAGGACTTGTTTAGGTAGAGCTCATGAATGAGCCTTCATAAGTTAGTAAAACACAGACCAGCTAAAATTCAAACAATATTTATTTCACATAAATTTGTGTTTGAGACAAGGTTGAAGATTGTCACCTGCTTAATCTAGTGATTATCTGACCTTGAGTAACAGCAGCAGATATCGCCATTAGTGGCCATCAGCTTTAAGAGTAACTTTGTGATGTACCTTTCAAAAATCACCTTTTCTTCCATACTATAATCTTCCTCATGCAGGAGACAGAAAAAGTAAAAAAGGGTTTAAGTGTAACAGGGTTTTACTTAGTGCTGGCAACAGTTAGTAGTTAGTAAGTAAGTAACTCTGACAGTAGCCTGCAATCTGTGAAAAATATATGAAGAATTTGTAAAAGGAGCAAACAAATATTCTAAGGTTGAAATTATTTTGGATCTTCAAAATAAAGCTAAAGTTTTTAAAGACTGATACAATAATTTTACACTTAATTTTCTTTATTTCCTGAGATCAAGAGCAAAAATCTGAAAAGAAAGTGTTTGAAAACTGTGATGTCCTTAAATTTTTGATCTGTTAAGAACTAGGAAATTACAATAACATTTGAAAATCTGTTTTGAAAAACACAAAGATAGATTAAAGAAACTGCGATGAACTTACAAAAAGAAAGAAAACTTCAGACTACCAGTGCAAAAATTGTTGATAATGACAAGCATTGTGACTTTGAATGTTTGTTAGGACTTATGTGATGGCAGCATCAGGGATTCAAGTCCAGCACTACATGAGATTTTTCCAGTTATCCAGGTCGTTAGAGCTGTGTTGAAAATGTCTCTTGTGCCTTTGTACATTTTTCAAGCCCAGAATGCTTTTTCAGTTCTTCGTGAGTGTGACAAGAGTGAGATTTTTGCAGATTCTAGAGATTAACCCTGCAGACGTGAAAATACCAAAAATCCTGTTAAGGAGGGTCTTGACTTAGGAAGTGGGAGAGTCAGACTTGGTTATTTCCCCATATATATTTTAGCCACCTGGTGATTTGTTAATATGGACCAGGCTTGTTCAGCCCTTTAGCTATATCTTCAAACTAATCAAGTAATCTACCACTATCTACCACTGATAAGTATTTTTTCACACCCCAGGTGACCTGGTGACTTTTGCAGTCACTGGAACATAAAATCACATGTTCTGATCCTTTAGCTATAAGTAAGGACTGAGAAAGGAACAGAGTCCAAAACCAAGCAGTTCTACCCTAATCCCAAAGAACATACATGTTTTTAATATATATCCCTGAAATATCTTCATGGGGAATTTTGATTATTATGGAACCAGTGTCTTCTGATGAGAGACAGAAAAAATCCTTTGCAAAATAAAATTCCAAACAGAGCTGTACTTGAATCTTTTAAATTCTACTTGTTTAGTTTGCTCCAGTCTTTCTTCTCTAACTTCTATCACTCTTTATGCTCTGAACCAGAAATTAATCAAGTTTCTTTTTACATTTCTTGAAAGTTCCAGAGGGAATATTCACACAGGATTTATCTTGTCATTTCAGTTTACTCCCTCTTTACAGAAGGAAAGAATAATATAAAAGCCCTGTTTATGCACATTTCTGCAGAATGTCTACATGAAAAGGGCACGTTGCATATTTAGACCATTCATGACTTTGCAAGATGAAGGCTAAGTAGATTTTTTGAGTAGTTCTAATTTCACTATATTGTACTAAAATGTGCTGTCTAACTGTGTAATCAAATACAGCATAAACTGCTGCTAGCACCTTGCAAGTACCAAACATCAAAACCAGTAACTAATAAAATATGTAAGTACAAATCAGGAGCAACAATTTTAAAGTACAAAAGTGTTAAACGTCATTGCAGCTCAAATCTTATCAAGTATACATTAAAATTCAGTGCTGTAGAGAGGAAATAGCACAGTACCTTTAAAACAGCAGCCTATATCATAGTAAAGAAGAGTAGAGAAGTTTTTGCAAAAGCTGTCAATTTATGCAATGTGTATAACACCAGATACATAGAGGGTAATTTTCTCACAATGGCTTTGATACATAATATTTCAGAAAGCAGGCTGATGTACTTTATTCTGGTACGTCAAGTCTCTCACATAAAGGAGCTTCATTTTTATATATAGGAGAACAAATACTTTGGTATGCAAGGTTCAGCTCCAAAGCTCATACTCTCATAGATTTACACGCTGTAAGAACAATGCAATGAACCAGTCTGACCTTTGGACATTGTTCAGCCTCAAAAGCTGTATTTCCTAATTCCTGCACCATAACAAATAACTCATGGTATTAGAACATATGCTTGAGAAAGACATCTGACCCAATTTTAAAGTTCAGAGAGTATTTGCTATCTATTTATCACTGTATTACTGTAATGCTCAAATAAGCTTCAGTCAACAGCTATGATTCTACATTCTATAGCATTTGTCCCTATGTTTCCTTCCCCAAAACAGCCATCCAGATCAACTTTCCTTCCTCAGAAGAAGATAGACTTCTAAAGCAAAATCTTCCTTTTTCAGATGGAACTTCTCTGTTTATAACAATGATTTCTAGCTGAAATCTAAGCCACTTGGAAATTAATGTACATTTTGCCATTGGCTTGATAGCCCAGGGGCATACTCCTGAAAAAGACTTTGAAAGTTTGTAAGAGGATGCATCACCGATGTAGCTCTACTTTGTTCAAGATCATTAGCAAGCTGACTTGTAAAATCACAGTGGTATTGCTAAGGAGAACCACTTTTAATGCCCACCTGGTTAAGACTGGACATCTTCTTTATAGATGTACATCTCAGAGAACTTATATATTACAATGTACTCTCATTTCAGATCTAAATAATTAGGGAAAGAGCTAAAAAAGCACTTGAGCTGGAAAATCTTACCCATTCCTCTAAGACATTAATTAACTATGTGTATCCCTGTCAAAGATCAATGATGCTACTACTGCCATAACATCCCAAAAGGGTTGTAATTCAGCAGCAAAGGTATCATCTCTTAAGCATAGGTTTAATCTCTTAAGTATATACTTAAACACATTCCTATCAATCAGTGAATTAAAATCGGTTTTATTGACTATTGACTTTATAGCTGATTACATTCAGTTTTGAATAGTAAAGCAAACACAAAATGGGAACTCTAAATTTCTAATGTAATTTATTATTTCCGTTTCTCCAGCCATCTTCAATCTTTCAAAGAATGAGGAAAAACCCCTATAGATTATAGCATCCGTTGGAGAACTTAAGTGCTCCACAGTATCAATTTACTTTAATTAACTTTCACCATTTTGTAACAATGGCTGCAGGGCCATCCCCGCCGGGTCTCTCCTGCCCCCGTCCCTGCTCCCGCTGTCCCCTCGGGGCTCGCAGGGCTGTTCCTCGCTC
>VXBC01001045.1:146736-235117 GCA_013399945.1 Ploceus nigricollis
GGCACCGCCTGGGGCCAGCCCGGGCAGTCCCGGCATATCCAACGTCTTGCCAAATAAAGAGCATTTTCGTGGATTTCAATCACTATCATTCCTCCAAGAGACATAGTAAAATATGGTTCCAGCATTGAAATTAGCTACGTGTAGGTTTGCTGATGCGTACTTCTCTTGATACAAGGGTCTTGCATAGCCAGGATTTCAAAAAACCCAAACAGCACTTCCTTAAGTTTTGTAATTTATTGAATAAATAAGGCTAATGGAAAGAAAATTAAACAAACAAACAAACAAAAACAAGCCACAAACTAGAAAGATGTCATATTTACTGTTTGTGATGAAATAAGTATTTTCATCAGAATCCTCTGTAAGTTAAATCATGTCTGTAAAATGGTGGGTGTTTTATTATTCCTTGCTTTTAACCTTTTCCTTGCACTGATAGTCATGCACTGGGAGACCTATCTGTTTGTAGTCCAAACTTCAGTAGATTTTGTTTTAATAAAATAAATTGGGGCTGGAAGTGAATTACTAGTTTTGCTATTGACTTTGTGGAGGACTGTCAAACCTTATCAGTATTTAGAAGATACTTCCCAGCCAGGGACGAGAACAAGACCAATATTCATATGCAGGGAGCAGACTTTTTCTGAGTGGGAAATGCACTCATAATCCTGTTTTCTCTCTAGCAGACAGGCATTAAAATTGAATTAAGACCTCAGCTCTGCTTTCAGTTAAGATACTGACACTATTTGGAGAAGATTCTGTTCTTCTGTTTCTCTGGCTTTCCTTTGCCCTGGCCATTAGATGATGACTTTTTCTTACCCTGCACTTGAAAAATAACTCACAGGCAATTCAAACTTACTTACAGCTACTACTTTAATAATAAATAAAAAGAACAAACAAAATGTATAGACAAATGTAGAATTTCAAATATCTAGACAAGCATTATATTTTGGATACCAGTTCAGAGTGAAGTTTCATGAGAGATTAAGGAAGTCTAAGTGTCAGTGCACACTTTGCCCTGGCACATTTGCTTATCTTGGCTCTCTGATGTGTCAGTTCACTTGCAAACTCAGCAGAAAACTAACCAAAAAAGAAATAAAATAGATTCCTAAAAGCTCAGTAAGTTGAATTGATTCATTGGTAGGCCAAATGAAAGCTGGAACTCCTACAAAAGAAGAGGGAGGAAGTGGGGAACTGTTGTAGCCCAATTTAAATCTGTTTGTGCTGCTCTAGGATTATTTCAAGTTGCACAGGAAAAGTAAACAGCTTAGAATGCTCAACAGAAAATACATAGCCATGGTGATGTCTTTTGTAATTTTATTTATAGATATTCAATAAGTATTATTTTTGTTGAACGTAGACTTCAGATTAGTGAAAAATAAGCAGATTGATTATTTGCTAGTATTTTAACATCAGCAATCTAGAAAAGTATAATTTTTT
Organism: Ploceus nigricollis; assembly: GCA_013399945.1. Taxonomy (NCBI): domain Eukaryota; kingdom Metazoa; phylum Chordata; class Aves; order Passeriformes; family Ploceidae; genus Ploceus; species Ploceus nigricollis. Next base: position 148,168 of record VXBC01001045.1, read on the forward strand.
TGTGTAGTTCTCCCTCACCTCTAGTTTTTGATGACAAATAGAGTTGAACTTGTCTTCCCCTCTATCTTGTAAAGAAAAATAAATCCGATAGAAAATTATGTATTCTTTTAGTGGATATTGAGTACTATAAATATAGGAGCTGCAAAAAGATTAAGAAAAAGGTGGATTCACTATTCAGTAGGGTAAGGAACCTGTTGATACAGGACACAGAAAAGGCCAAAATTCTCTATGTATTTTGATTTTCTATTTTTAAAAGTGGTAGAGTCTGCTTTTATATTATTCAGGTCCTTGTACTGCTTTCAGTCTTTGCAAGTGAAACAGTAACCACAGTAGAGAAAAATACATTAGGGAGCACCTGGATCATCTAGACGTACAGAAATTGATGGGCTGCGGAGGGATTGCATCCAGAGGTACCGAGGGAACTGACCAATGCCACTGCAAGATCTTTACCATAATGGAAAGGTCATACCAATCAGGGAACTTGCTGGAGTTTGAAAAGACAAACATCACAGTCATCTTCAAGAAAGCAAGAAGGAGGAACTAGGGAACTGCAAACTAGTCAGCCTCACCTTGGTGCATGACAATGTTATGGAGTAAATCCAACAGAAGCCATTTATAAATGCATGGATGACAAGACAATGATCAGGAAGAGCTCTCATGAATTTAGCAAGGGGAAATATTCTCTTGCTAAATCATGTTGAAAAGGCCAACTCTGTGAACAAGGAGAGCAGATGTTGTTTTCCTTGGCTTCAGCAAGGCTCCTGACCCCATCTACCATGGTGTCATTATAGGCAGATCAGTGAGATAGGGACAGGATAAGAGGACTACAAAGTGAATGGAAATTTGGAAGGATCTCTGGCAGCTACTCATTTAGTGATATCATTTAGAGACTGACTCTTGCATCAAAACTGTTGAATGACTTTATTAATGACATGGAATATGACACAAAATCGAATCTACCCTTAGAAATTCAGTAAATACTGGGTCATGGCTCATGGCCATTGTGTTGGAGGGCAGGGCTGCCAGCGTGATCTAGACAAGATTGGAAAGATGGGCTGATGGGGATTTAACAGGAGAGGACAAAACAAATGCAGTTTCATACAGCTAGTGTAGAATAAGCCCACTCAACAGTACAAGATGGCAATTAGCTGATTAGGAAACAGCAAACTGAAGAGGAGACAGCAATGTGCCTTGGAGATAATATGGCTGTCCACATCCTGGGCTGCATGAGCAGCATGGTAGCAAGCAGGCCATGGGATCCTTTCCCTGTACTCAGCATTTGTGCAACTGCATCTGCAGTGTCATGACTCTGCTTTGAGTAGAGGTTTGGACTACATGATGTCAGGGGGTCTCCTCTACCCTTAAGCATCCTGTGATTCTAAAAACCTAATTCCATTCACATAATACCTAATTGTTAAGACCAATGCTATCCACCATTATAGCTGTTGTTCCTAGATTATGTGTCCTTTCTGGGTGCTCAGAGATTTGGAGAATCCCAATTAATGGGAGTACTACAATCTATAGAATAAAAATCAGTGCAGAAGTGCAATGGTGTTGATGTTATTGATCATATATTTCTAGTGTGAGTATTCATGTAGTACTAACAAGATTCACTAAATTCTGTCCTAGGTGGCTACTTTTAAAATATGGAATGGATTCTGTTAACACTATTTCCCTTTCAGTTGTTTGCATTCCTCCTAAACCACTGGAATGGACACTTGGGGACATTACATACTCTTACCCTCTTTAAACTTTGGTGAGTCAGGATATTTTTGTTCTTCTGTAAATAAGGAATTCTTGCCTATTCTTTCTATCTAGTGACAGTTTTTCAAGTATATATCTATCATTAATTTGTAGCTTGAGTTTCTGTACTCTTGTAGAAATCTCTTTTATCTGAAATACTGATTGCAAAATTAGGAGTCAAACTTTTCACATTAACCTACTGAAGAGTTATAATTGATACCTTTCTGTACAGCTTTTTGAGATGTCACAAACCTCTTGTTAATCAGGTGACATTTTGTGATTGAGAATGTATTTTTTACACATTCCATAAAACATGATTTTGTATAAAATGATAGATATTAAAAGCATAAAGAGCAATTACTATTATTATTTTTCTTTAGATTAAAATGTATAACTCAAATTTTTGCATAGTTCCCACAATAGAAGTACACTGCATAAAGATTTAGTAATGAAAGAACCTGCTCTTTCTTCACTGAATAGAACTGTGGAGTATACAGTACACATAAAAATGAAAAATCTCATTTTTGTTGCAAAAAAACTGAATCTACAGAGAATTATTAAAAAGTAGAGCCAGAGCATAATGACATAAAAATTTCCATGCTGACTTCTCTGAGACAAGATGTATGTTACAATTGTGCTACATTAATAAAAGATTAGCTAAATATGCCAATTATCTCTTCAGTGTAAAATTTCCCCCTCATTCAGTATGACTAGGAAGTTGGGAACTATTTTAATAATTTGTTCCATTTTAATCATCACAAGATAAAAATTTACATTAAAAAAAATCCCTGAGCTTCATCAAAAAATAGAATTTTTTTTTTTTTTTAATTCAGATGATATCAGAATAATTATTAAAAGTTCTGGCCAAATTCTGTTGTAAGCAATTCCACTGTTTTTACTGGAACTGCTTGTAAGGGGCTTGATCCAGGTCTATGGAATGAGAAATTATTTTCTTTCTTCTGATTTTAATAAAGCAAGAATAATTTGATAATTCTGGTTTTGTGATCATACATATAAAGTATTCAATGAAAATAGAGCAGATTGTTTTTTGGGTTTTTTTTATCAAGCGAGTATATTCCAAATTGAAATGGTCAAGGCTTTTTTTCAATTTATTTAGTTTAATGCATTTACTTTTGTGCAGTTAGCAATGACAAGGAACAGTTTCTATATCTAGTCTGTTCTAATCTAGCTGGTATAAACTATTGATTTTAGTGAGGGAAGACAGTAATAATCCCAGTATGATGAGACTTGTCTTGATTTGAGGACACATTCCTGGATCAAATCCCAGGGTAAGAATGTCAAATGCTTCCACAGAGGCTTAAAACCAGCTACAATCAAAGATCCTTGAAAGGTATTAAGTGAGAAGGAAGAACAAACATAGAGATTCTATTAAACATAATAATGATTTTCTGTTTACATTTTTAGTAGAAATGTGGTTCTGTCGTGTGAAATTAACCGAACTTATCCTTGTTGTAACTATATCTACTATATAAATATATATTTGAGATTCCAAAATGTGACAGTTTAAATTTCTATAATTTTTTGCTGACTCTTTCAATGTCATTTTAGTACTAGGGAATAACATTCTAAGAGAATTGTTAGAATCTCAAAAATATAGAATAAATTTATTTTCAATATAACTGAAAGCCAAGATCAAGGCTTTTAGTGCATTGGGGGCAGCCATTTCCTATTAATTTCTGCTTACCCACATTATATGAGTTGCATATTCAGAACTGTACGTAAGGGATTTCAATACCCTGTTTCAATTAATTTCTAATGATAATTGGGAATCAAAACCCTTTGTATGGCTTTGATAACCCAACAAAAATATTTTAAGGACTCCTATAAACGTTTAGGGAAGAATTCTACTTCAAGCATGTAAGTTGACATTGCTTATGCTCTTTAAGTTAAACATAACCTTTTTCATCATTTGCATTCAATTTGGGGTTTAATTCAGAATGAAGTAGGAGTCTTCAATGGAAGTCAGTGGTCAGCTGAGAAAACAGGAATTTTTTGTCTTGATGGATGAGATCTTCACGCTCTGTATTCCCTGGTCTGATACACACTCCATTTTGAGGAAAGAGTGTAAAAGCAAAAGAAAGACAGCCCAATACCATCCATCTTTTCTTCTTTTCTGTCAACCTCAGCTCAACCAGGAGCATTCCTTGTATTCCCAAAGTTAAGTTTCATACAACATTAACAGGAGAGGAAAGCAACTAAGAGTAAGTAATTAATAATTTATGGTCAGAAAAAATAGAAGTGTTATTGCAGTAAAAACGATGCAGGGAGGTTGCTCCAAACGGCAGTTCTATAGCGCAAAGGATCTAATAATGATGTGGCTGCAGGCTGGGACAGTGACAAGAGGACAGAATAATATATTAACAGAATGATGAGACAATATAAGTCTAAACAATCCTGTATGTTTTTACTGATTTTAGAAAAAATGTTATTTTCCAGATTTGTGTACTTAGCATGCTTTGGAAAATGTTATTGCATTCAATTGATGACTGAGAAGGAAAGAAATTTCAGCCAGTTCCCAGGCAGAAATGGTAATATTATCTGAAGATATTGATTAAATTTGCTTTCTTTGTGTTTCATAAATAATACTGAAACAAACTTATGTTTAGGATATCATATGCTAGTGCCTTTTTTGTCTTTTATTTGAATAATTAAACTGATGGTCTGAGATGCTGTACAGGAAAAGCCCTGAAAGAAAAAAAGAATGGTGTGTTAAAGAGAATGAAGTTTTAAAATTTGTGGCCATGGTGTCACATTATAAGTATACTTAAATATTTTAAATTGCATTCCGTACGTTAGATTGAGATTGTTATACAAAACTGTCCCCTTGGCTTAGCTAGCTTTTCCAAAAAAGTTCCTATAGTGGAATTTCTTTGTCCAGATTCTGGCTTATCATGATTTTTACTGTCCAAACATACATATGCACAAAGAAGCACAGAGACACACATTCCTTTCTGTAACGGGAGGAGTTTCTCCATATCTGAGAAACAGCTGGAAATCTTCTGTAGGACTAAGGTGGGATTACAGTTCCATTTTAATGTTTATACTCACAGATAAAAGCTATCACCCATGCAGCAGGGAAGATAAGATGGCTGACAGCGCTAAGCTGCCTTCACTAAGCAGCGCTGATGGCTGCCTTTTTGGCAGCCTGGGGCACTATGCATGATTAAAGAGAGAAACTTAAGCTAAACCAGACACTTTAAAAAGAAATACACTTTGGAATAATGTTCACTCTACTTAGCACCTAGGATTTCACTGTATATATCTTAATAGTCTTAAGCAGCTCCCTTTGTAAGCAATTCATCCAGGAGCTGATGTGTCAAGTTTAATACGCATCAAGAAACACTCATTTGTAACTAAAATGTTCATAATGCAGAGGAGCTTTTCATCTTGGACATGTAATCACCAGCCTCCAAGCAGAACACACCAGAATATATATCCTGGGCTTGAGCTCTGGAACTGCTGCAAGAAAAGGCTGGCACAAATTTTCTTGCTGTTATTTCCCTTCTCAGTCTCCTAGACTCCAAAAAAATCTGTATATGTTGGACAGATGCTGAAAATGTGCAGAAAATTGAAAGTTATTCTCACTAGAAATTGTATATGGAAAATTTAAGATTTATCTTGGCTAGCTCAGGAGGCAGGAAACAGCTGGTGAGGCAGGAATGCTTTCCTTTCTTGCTGTCTTTGTCTGTAGTAAGCCCTGTTCCATGATGAACTTATTAGGAATGTTTGCCTAGTTAAGGTCACTGAAAGATGAAAAACCAATTAGAAGTAATCAGGCACACTTTGGCTTTCAAAAGGATGGATTTCCACCAGCTGTGATCCTCTGAGATCCCTCCAACCTCACCCATTCTGTGAACCTCCTTGCAATGCCTTCATATGTTATACTCTCCTACAACTTTCTAGATGGAGTTTAGCAGATAACATAGTCTATGCTCTGTAAGACTGCAAGACTTTAAAGAGAAGTTTTAGTAGGCAAGCTGTCAGGCAACCAATCAGCTAAGGAAGGCTGAAGAACAAAATTAATGAAGTCCTAGAAGTGGGAGTACTCAGGTTTTCTTCATTTATACTGAAACTACCTTGACAATTACTTTAATTTTGTATTTGCTCAAATATGATATAGTTTTGACAATTTTTTGCAGAAAGATGAGAAACTCTGCATTTTATCTTTTTATCTTTAATTATATTAAATAGTAATGGCATCCTGTCTTTGGTAAGCTAATCCTTCCAAGAACATCTGCTCCAACATTTCTTTCTTCTAGAAAGACCCATGATTATTCTGGTTCATCTGGTTATCCAAATTAAAATGTTGTCATGAAAACGATATGTGAGCTTCTTATATATGAGGTTTATTGTCATAAAGCCCAGGTTCTGCAGAAGGTTATTGAGGTTTTTTCACACAAATTTATATTAGTTGAACAGCAAAGCTCTTTAATGTTATTATAAACAAATGTAGTTGTTAAATATTTTTCATAGTATCAAATGCCTTCTTTTTGTCTTTTTTTTTTCTTATTTGGTTTTTCTCCCCCAAAGATTGAATATTCATCCAAGAAAAAGGGTTTTTTTTAAAGAAACATACTGATTTAAATAAAGAATCAATTAGTGTGGAGGTATTTGGCTGAGAAAGTGTGATACCTTTAGTTTGTGTTTGATTGGAACTTCAAAAAGTTTAAATCCTTAGTTTGATTTGCTCATTTGAAATGCAACAACCACAATAACAGAACATGAGGCTCTCAAACAACCAGTTTTTAAGCTCTTAGAACAGTGTCCTTGCTTGGGAGGAAGTGACCAAAAAGAGTGTTTTCAATAGATGTTTAATATTTTTGCAGTAATCAGTTGTGTATCATTTCCTGTAATCCTTTGTGAAATATTTGCTACAGGCTGCAGCTGTAGAAATATTAATTTTGCTCTTCTTGGAACATTGTGGGTGGTAGGGAAACAGATTTTTTTCTCAGGTCTAATTCTATAGAATTATCTAAACAAGAAGATACAAACTTTCTTTTGATTCTTGAAAAAGCCAGTGGGATTTCACTATTTATTGACATTAAAAAAACACACAACTAATTCCACATGGCAATAAGGAGGTTCTGTTCCAGGGAATCCAAAATCTAAAGGAACAATGATTTCCCATTAACATCAAGTATTAGAATCAATTGAGACTTTATATTTGAGGATAGAAAACCAAAAAATGTAGTACTTACATGCCTTTTCTCATCTCACACACTTAACCTGTGACACTGCTAGGGACCATTTTTAGATTCTTAGTACACTACTTCAGCATTCTTCTGACAGAATTCTGCCAGAGAGCTGAGAAAAATAGTAGAAATGATCTGACAGAAACCCTTAAACTGTAGGTATGGCTAGAATCTCTCCCTGCCCACCACTAATGGAATACTGCTACTGGCTGTACAAGGTTAGAATTTCATGCAAAACTTAAGCGTGCTATTTCCATAGAAATCTTGAAAAATGACATAATTGATCAAGCATGTGATTTATTCTCAGTATGCAAAATAGAATATTAAAACTAAGAGCTTGATCTTGCAGCCTCCAGGCATATTCAAGCACTATTTTTCTTTACATACAGTAATCCCTCCAAAATTTCCGGTAAATGGAAACATCTATCAAATTGATTTTCGAGATACATATGGAATATATGTATGTAATATATCTGGACACCCTGGAAAATATGATTTGTCAAATTGTAAAGTCTCTTGATTCCTCTCTCCAGGAAACCATAAACCCAAAAACTAATTCCAGGAAAGACTATTAAAAAAAAAAAAAAGAAAAAAAAAAAGTANCTCTGATGAAGAGACTATAATAGCATGTAATTATGGGACCAACTAAGCTATGGTCACCACCATTCTAAAATTAAAAAATAGCTGCAGTAGCTGAAACTGTAGACAAGTGTGGGAATAAAAACAACTGCTGGAGAATCAATTAAATATCATTATTTAGAAAACTACGCCAAGCAAAAAAATATTTTTCTCTTTCCCTTTCTCTTTGACAGCTGTTGACAATAAGGAACAGTAAGGGTCAGGAAAAAAGGGCCAAAAGAAGTAATTTCCTGTGCTGAAAAATACAATAACAAAATATGAATAGATGTGAGAAACTAGTAAAACTGAGAGTAACATGATTATTTTGTTCACATGACATGATAAGCTAAGAGGAGCACCAAGGCAAGTGATAGGCTAGACATGGATATGTGGGTGAATTAAGCATAGTTTTTCCCACTGGGAGCATGAGGACAGACATCCTGAAGCTGAAAGCTCCCCATACAGGTCCTCATACAGTATGACTTGTGAGATATTGGTCTCGGTCCAGCTGTGACACAAAGAATGCTGGGGATCTTCTCAGAGGGAATGGGATAACTTACTCCAGCAAAGCTCTCTGGGAATCCATGGAGTAAAGATGCCTATCAACAGCCTGCTTCATAGCCAACATGGTCAGACAATTTAAGAATAAAGAATTGATAAGAACTAAATCATTAACAAGCCTGAACAAACTATCCAGACCTTCTCTAATGGGCACTAAAACCCATGCTGTTCCTATGCTAAACTCCGAGCTGCATTAATTTTAATGGAGATGAGTTTCATCACCTTCTTGTATTATGTTATCTCACTTCTCTTGAAAGACTGTGAAGGCAATGATGACCGGTGAAGTACCAAGATTTCGCTCGATCTCACTCATTCATATAGTTGACATTTGGAGAGGGTCCTTGATGCAACATTTTGGTGCTTGTGTATGTTGTCAAGAGCAGAGCAAGGCAAAGCAACTGAAAATAATTTAGCAGAAACAAAACACATTTGTGACAACATTATCCCAGCTTTACTTTTAGAAGCTGATGTTTTTGGAGGCAGAACTACATAGTTTATATCATGTTCATAGTGCCTAACAAAGGATCTTGCTGCTTATTTAATCCCTAGGTATTAACTTGAGCCCAAAGAACAGTTAATTTTTGAGAAAATAAAATATGGTTTGGGAAATTAGGTTTTGGGAAAGATTTTTATTTTTAAGAAGAAATTAACTTTCTTGGGAAAAAAAATTTTAAAACTGAAAATTGGTGGGTTTTCACAGACCAAAAGAAATTGAGAAAGAAAACCTAAATGAAATTAAGACAGTGTAATCTTTGTCAAAATAATGAATTCTTGACCAATTCTGGGCATGCTTAGGAAAACCATGTAGTTTCTTTCAAATTGTAGAACTGACATGCAGATGCAATAAAATGGCTTATTTAACTAAAACCTTTTAGAAAAACAGTAAGAGAGAAGAGATATCAGGAAAGATGAGCATATTCATTCAGCACTGACAGAGGAGGCTGGAGTTTTTTTCCAAAGATCTTAGATAAAACTCCATAATGTCTCAAGGTATTATTAGCCTCCCCACCTTTCTGCTGCATATCCTTTCTTGCTTTCTCTTATATTATGGAGATAAAGATTTTGTCCAATAGAACTGAGATTTTATAATGCCAACTACAGCAAAACAGAAATTCAGAGAAGGAAAGGCAAGGCACCATACAGAAAGTAGTCATTTGAGGCCAATAAATTATGACCATAACTAGAGCCAGTATCATTTAAGGACTCTTTGGTTTCTGATGATAAAGCACTAGCTTACTGCAGTGTTGACAACAATCCTATGGCTCCAGCTTATAGCTTGTCCTTTTGCTACCCAGCCATCCACAGTGAATTTAATGTAATGCAATAAACAATCACACTCATCAGAAGCAGAAATGGACACAGTTTTAACCCAACAGAAAAGACTGCCAACCAAGCAGCAAAAGGCAGTGAGAAACACTGATGTGAGGCCTTTAGTTCATGTGTCATGCAGCTATTAAACATGCCAGCATCTTCAGCAGAGAGAGCTAATGTGGTCCAGGTGTGACTACCAAGAAGAGAAGACGTGTGTAGTGAATATCACTATGACAAAACTCTAAATATTGTTACTTTTTGAACCTGAGCTCATGAAGATGGTAACAGAACTAATTCAAATGTATAATTAAGCTTTGTGATAGGTTTGCACCATGGAAGTAAGCAATTTACATTATTTTTATTCTAACAGACTTTTCTAGTATCGAGATATTTGAGCAACACATTTTAATTCATACGGTCATGGAATACAAGGCATCATACAATGAAATCAGGCAATTCACTATGATCTCCTGTGTAGTTCAGATCATGATATGCCACACTGTTTTCCTCATGAAACCCATTACTTCTGGTTTAATTACTGCTTATCTTTCAGAATGGGATCCAGCTTGATCTTCTTCTTAACTGTCCCCAGGCCATATCAGCTTTTTGTTGGAAGCACATTCAGGTGGTACATTAAGTCCAAATTTTAATGTGATTGGTTATTTTCAAATTTCTTCCTGTAATTGTGCCCACACTACACTAAATATGGAAGGTTAGCACAATATGAGTGAGAAAATCAAGTATTTGTTTTGACAAACTTTTATCAAGTCCTTGAGAGTCTTTCTGGTAAAAAGGTGAAGCACCCTAAATTCTTGGTATCACAATCCATCAGGTCTGAATGACTCCACTAACCTTCCCAACTGAGAGCTTAATCCTTGGTCAGCTGGTGTGTGTTGCAGACATGAGAAAGAAACAAAGAGAAAAGTTTACTCATCCATATTTCTCTTCAACTTCAGGAAGTTTTTTAAAAGCACATATATTTTAACACTTCTGAATCTTTTCTTTCAAGCCAGCTATCACTGTATCAATGTATTTGCAGTATGAATAAATATGTAAATGTACGGGTGCATATATATTTATGTACATATTAGCGATGACAACTGAAGCTACTCTACCGGTAAAGTATCTAGAATAATGACTGTGTCATGGCCTGCTGTTTGAGACATAAATTACCAATCAAGAAACAGCTGATAAAGAATTTTCTTTCTAGGAGTCTTGTAAAAGGTCATCAAGATACAGCCTTTGAGATGGCTCACAGCCTCATTCTTTGTACTTAATATATTCAGGGATTTCTGTTTTCTGCATTAAACACACTGCATCAGCACATTGGCCACAGGGACTCAGAAAAAAAAAAATGAAGCTTTTTATTTATTAAGTTTTACGGCAAAAAGGTTCAAAAATACAACTTTATTTCCAGTAATTACATCTGGATTCTGCCACCAAAAACTGAATGTTTGATCATGTTTAACACTTCAGAACCATGTAAGAAGACATGATGTAAACTACATATGCAAAAAACTGACCAACCATACCCAAAAATGATTTCTGAGCTAATAAAAGGTGTTATTTAATGTGAGAACTCAAAAGCCTGGCCACACGAGGAGTTCTGATTCCCTGAAGCGTAAGAGCTTTCCTGCTGGATCTGACTGGTAGCATGCCTGGTCTGGCCTGCTTGGCTTCAGATTTTTTTTAGTGTTTTCATTTTTATTGTTGCACCTACCCTTGCAATATAATATAAATCTATTAAGTAGGGGGAGAAAAAACATTCAAATAAACTAAACATAAGCAGAAATAGAAAATCTCTTTTTTTTCCTAGTCTTTGAAAGTAAATTCAAAATTTATGCAAGACGTGTCCATTTTTTCAAACTTAGAACAACAGGCTGGCTCATCAGATGATGTAGGGTTGTGGTTTTTTTCCCAGCAATATTTTCAGGTTATATAAAATTTTCTTTTGAGATTAAGACAGTGAAGCAGTGTCATCAACAAAAACTGTAGCATCTAAAATAAGATACAATAGAAAATGTACTTTTATCATTGTTTAAAGTTATTTAGAACTCTCTTTTTAGCTCAAATGTTAGTAAAATAGTTTTTTGGTTCATTTGTGTCAGTTTGAGAAAAATCACTAAATGGAATAATTTTCTCAGTCATGTTTCTTTGAAGAAGAAAGAACTCATATAAAAAGATTTTATTACATTAGTGTTCAGAGAATTTTTTTTTATTCTTTTAGGGTTTGGTGCATATTTATCTATTTATTTATTAATTTAAAAACTGGGAATAGAAAAGGAATTTTTTCATGCAATGTCTAATTTACTCTCAGTTAACTCTCATCAATTTCTCTTCTGTTACTGATGTGTCCAGTCACAGTTTTCTCTCTCTGTCCAATTTCTGTGACAAAATGCTATCATATACTTCTTTTCCTTTATACACTTTCTCTGCCTTCTAAATTGTTTATATTGTTGGATACTGTTTCTTGGCAGCGGTCACTAACAACAGTTAAAATTTTATTACCTTTACTTCTTATAATTACAGATTTTGTCACGAAAGTAGCAATTGAGAAAAGTGCTTTTAAATTCATCCTGTAAACTACATAGTGGTTATATCACTCCAGAAGTAAAAAATGGGATTTATATTCTCTTATCATCTCAATCTTATAGGAAATTTGGATTTTTCAAATCGATTTTTCTATTGCTGTTTAGAGGCATAAGCAAACTCTTTCTAAAAGATGTATTGTTTATTAATTTTGGTATCTGAATTTCCCTCTTTTTTTCACTGTTAGAATGGGAATTGTGGTCAACAACTAAGTTTTGATTAATTGACTTAGAATTATTTGCTTTTCCTCCAGAAGTAATTAAGAGTTTGACCATAGCAGTGGTATTAGGAACTAACAACTAACACAAACCATTTTAAAATAAAGATCTTTTCTCATGAAAGTACGTAAAAATATTTTGACAATTACTTTTGTAAAGCAATACAGTGACTAGTAAGAATAAATTTTCATCCATGTTGATTTATTTTCCATGTCTCTTTTTAGAAGGATGGGCAAGACACACAGACACTGTTAAAACTGAGGAACTTCTGTTGAAATGTCAGCTGAGGGGGCTGTCAGGTGAGGCTTTGCACTTTTCAGTCTTTCCTTGAACTGACTATAAGAAATAACGATATTGACAACTTTCCAAATTTTTTATCTACAATAAAATCTACAGTAAATTTGAACCAGATGTTTTCATTAGCCAATAAATATTTGTCCAAGGAGATTGTGCTTGGTTTTTTCCCAAATTTTCATTGGTTGCTGCATCATCATCATCATCATCATCATCATCATCATTATCATCATCATCATAATTTAATCTTAACAATGAGAAACTCATAGGAAATAAGGAAATTTAATATTGTAATTTAATTCCATTCTATAGCTGTTATTCTTGATTTGATAACATAAAAATGCATTGAATACTTCTTATTTCACTCAAGGTGATAATTCATGTGCTTTAAGAAGAACGTAGGTAGTATATATGAGGGGGAATATTTGTGGCATCCATGCCTTCTTCTGTGATTGAACAAGATGGACTGTATTCCCTAAAGCCTGATGAACTGCTTCCAGAGTTTTGAAAGGTTCTTAAAGAAGTTAGTCAAAGAAATCGGGTTTCAATTCTTTTATCAAACACAGAAAAAAAATAATCTCAGGTGATTAAATTTGCATATTTGTATTGCAGATGAAGTCCTGCATTACTTCACACCTCATGCTAATTTGTTATGCAGTGTTGCAATGCCTTCTCAGACAGTTTTATTACAGAATCACAGAACTGCTAGATTGGAAGAGACCTTCAAGATCATCGGAGTCCAACCCAGGCCTAATACCTCAACTAAACCATGGCACCAAGTGCCACATCCAGTCTTTTTTAAACACATCGGGGGATAATGACTCCACCACCTCCGTGGGCAGACAATTCCAGTACTTTATCACTCTTTCCACAAAAAAACTTTTTTTAAACTTTTTTTCTAACATCCAGCTTGTATTTCCCTTGGCGCAGCTTGAGACTGTGGCCTCTGGTTCTGTCAGTTGCTGCCTGGAGAAAGAGACCAACCCCCACCTGGCTACAACCACCTTTCAGGGAGTTGTAAAGAGTGATAAGGTCACCCCTGAGTCTCCTTTTCTCCAGGCTAAACACCCCCAGCTCCCTCAGTCATTCCTCACAGGGCTTGTGTTCCAAACCCCTCGCCAGCCTTGTTGCCCTCCTTTGAATGTGCTCTGGCATCTCAATGTCCTTCCTAAACTGAGGGGCCCAGAGCTGGACACAGCACTCAAGGTGCAGCCTCACCAGTGCCAAGTACAGAGGAAGAATTTCCATGCTTGCCTCAGAAATGGGTGAATTACTTCTGGCTCTATCTCACCTTTGGCCTGCAAATAGGCTGTTGAAAATTAGCATTACTACCTTGCTACAGCGAAGCTGAGATGAAGTGCAAGAAGGTCCTGCATACTGTGTACTGTGATATGCAGGAAGCCAGACAGCCATCTCCTTCCTCCTCTAAGAAATTGTATCTATCAAAAGCTTTAAACAAATATAAACTAAGATTTCTTTGTCATTCATCCATCCTGGTCAACTCTCTCATTTGCAATACACTCACAAAATATTTTTTCTTGTTTCCTATTATTGTCCTAAATAATGACAAACAGCTGTCATATACAAGGTGATGATCTTTGCATGCCAGTAATATAACAGCCATGCTTCATTTTAATCTCAGTATTCCCAGGTCTAGTTTCCAACCTTAGAAAGAGCAACTGAACAGGTATTATGTTTCCCAATGGCTTTTCATTTTAAGTCTGAAATGGAAGACAATTTTCACTTCTGACAATCTAGTGCATATGAATCACTTTTGTTAGAGAAAGCTTACAGGGTGGGCATGGTAACATGAAATTTTCCTATTCATACAGTGAGCTCCATCTAGCCACAAAACAAAAACAAAAAAAAAAAAAAAAAAAAAAAAAGAGAAATAAGAGAAATGGCAATTATTTTTCTTGAGTCATTTAAATTTAGCATTTATTCTGCCTGAAGTGAAATTGAAAGGCTGGGGAATCTTCAGCCAGTTAAAAGAAATCCTTTTGGAACTAATCCATGTCTGGTTTGAAGTCAGTGATAGTTTTTCTACTTGACTTCATTGATGCTAGATTGAGTATCTATAAGTGATGGTTTGTCTGTTTTCTTACTAGAAATTGAATTTGCAATTGAACATTCGGCCTCACTGAATTTCATCCATTTATTTTTTTAACTTTAGTCAGTCTAGAATTTCACCCAATACATTTGAAAATAAACCAAACCCCATCAGCTTCCTATGGCCTGAAGTCAATGTGATCTAAGGTAGGAACAAAGATATTCAGGATTGCGTATATTTAAATACTCTCACACTTCTAAAAGCAATCAGGTGTTTCAGAAAAAAGGTTTATGGGCAATCACAGGACAGCAGGTAGGCAGTCACATAAATTAAGCGTAATTGGCTGACTACAAATTTTAGTCAATAGCAAAATATTTGATAAGGTGACCTTTTAAAATAACCTGCTTTAAAGATGCAATCTTTCTGAATAGACAGACACAAAGAAGCCTATTAGCAATAGGTAAGTTGAAAAGAAAAGCCATCAATCAGATTTGATGGTAAAAAAGGTCAGTTTTCAAAAAGCCCACTTAACCACTGAAGCCTTTTGCTTTAGCAGGAACAATTGCTTAATCAACACTACTTAGCTTCAGTAGTTAAATTCTGTTCGAACAGAATGTGGTCATCTTGCTTGTTCAACTGTAGTTCATACCAAAGGAGGAGATTAAAGATCCTTTCTCTGTTCCTTGTTTTAAAAAGCTGTTCTGAAAAATGAATTCTATAGTTTGTGCTTCAATGCTAGGAGAGCAATCCAAAGCAGCCAAAATGACTGCACAGCAATATCTGGAGCTCAAATGGCAATAGACATTGCTACTTACCTAGTCAACCAGAAACTCACTTTAAGCATATGACCTTCACTTTAGAAATCTTTTAAAATATCTCTCAAAATGCTGAGAATTGTTGCACAAGTGAAAAAGGTCACAATCAAGAAGCAACGATACTGTTTATCCTGGGGTGGGGAGGTTTCACCATTACCTCTGTATGTGACAAGGCTCCATCTGCTGCACATAAGGTTTATTCATTTAAGTTTTGTATACACGATCTCCTTTACCCACCTGATGTTAAGATGTAACACTGTATAAAACATCCTGGAGATTCAATAGCAAGATCTAAATACAGACAACAAGAACTAGTTCCTTGATTTCTCTTATGCATTAGTAAAAGTCTGAAGGATACAAGACAATCTAATCCTAAAAGGTTCATTAGCATATTAATTTATCGGGTGGAATTTAATTTAAATGGATTTTTTTTTTTAATATCAGAAGGTCTCTTCTGAATTCATTTTTAACTAAAACAGAAAGGATGTTAAGGTACAGACTTGTCTACAGGTGCTTAGCACACCTTTCCATTGAAAAGCCTTCCTTTGCATTGCATTGGCTCTTTGGAAATCTTTGGTGTACAGCACGTTGCCTTTCTAGCACTAGATTTTCTTAAAATGCATTTCATTTTATATGGAGGTAGAATTGTGAAATAGGTATTAACTTCATTTTACCATAACAATGAAATGTATTACTTTTACATTAGGTGGAGTGAGTTCAGTGCTAGCATGTCTCCCAGCTTTCATCAGGAAAAACAACAGAGATTCAGGCTAGTCACTCTACTGTAGGAATGACAGTTCTGCTTTTCATATTAATCTCATTTTTTTTTAAATCTCTGAGACAGAAGTTGACAGTTTTAAGACAACAAAGAGAAAAAAAAGGGGGGGAAAAGAAAAAGAAGAAAAAACAATTTGTCAGTCTTTACATGAAACGTTGCTTTTTACTCATTTCTGGCCTCTAAACATGAAAGATCTTGTTGGTGTCCTCAGTTAAATGTAGAAGATCAAAGAATCAGTGATATATAACTTGCAGTCTGTCTAGCAATATTTCAACAAAGAGATCAACTGAAAATTATAGAAAAATGCGCCAGAAGTTGCTAGAATGTAGCTCTTTTTTTTTTCTTTTGCTTTTTAAGGAAACAAAAGGGGAATTGCAAGTGACTTTCCTGACTGTTTCTTGTTATCACACAATTATGTAGGTATCAAATGGAGCATTAAATTACATGAGGGAGAAACACCATGGACACTCAGTCCAAAAGGCTGAGAAAATAGATGAAGAAAGAAAATATGAAAAAAAAGGAAAGTTGTAGAGAAGAGGATTCCTGTTTTTAACAACACTGTTTCTTCCCCAAAAGACTTAGAATAATATATTTTTGCTGTGAGTGTGGGTTTTTTAATACTTACCATTGCAAAAAATTTCTGCTGGTTTTTTTTTTTCCTGAGCTTTTTTCTTCTTTCTTTGACTGTCCACATAAAATCAAGCTACCTGTAAAGATCTGTGATAATTTGGTGGACTTACTCCTTGTCTGATTCTTTTACAGCATGGAGTCAGAACTGGTAGACTTTAAGTCCTAATGCCATTCTCATTCCCCAGTGAAGGGGAGATACCTGTGACTGATATCAAAGCATTGTGACATGGATTTTAGTGGCCTAGAACTGACTTTCTACCTTTTGGGGGAAGTTTGGATACCAAGCTTTAGGTCTTCAGGTATCTTTATAGCTTTAGTGCTGCGATTCTCTCTCTTTTAGACTCTTGCTAAAATAACATACCACTAATGCAAGATTTAGCTGTAACTTTGCCTATGGGAGGAACGTACTTCTCAGATTTTGTGTTCTTTGCACTCCTCAAATGGATGATGTGTGAGTTTGAAAGGCTCTTTGATGCCGGAGCTATTCTGTTACCCTCTTGTGTAAGCTGCTTTGAGATTTCCAGATGAAAAGTGCTATAAAAGTTCTAAATGGTATTGCTGCTATTATTTATGATATATTAAGCTAGAGTAAACTGCACATTGCTTTTTTATGTTTATGCTTAGAAAGGGGAATGTATAGATAACTCATATTTGATAATGTAGGTATTTGGAACATTTGTTCTATGCCCTACCATCTGTTTCCATTATTAAAGCCAAGAGAGAGTTTTACCTGGGCACAAAGAGAATGAAGATGGCAAATTCATTTCACTGTTGTATCTATTGAATCAGGGATGTTTCTCTGTTCATTTTTTAGTTTTCATCCAACTGTAATTGTCTGCTTTTTGTTTTCAGTACCTTTGTGCCAGTTGCTAATGGTGCACATCACTGGGTTGTGAGAAACTTAATAGTTTCATAAACTTTATTGCAATGTCTCTATAAACATCTCAAAATCTAAAATTACAAATAATGGCTTCTCATTAGCAATGGCCTATAAATGGTTTATTGGTTCACCAATACTGAATCTGTATAAATAATATGTCCAAGACCAGAGGAAATAGCCTACATACTGTTAAACACACCCTGGACTATGAAAAGCAAAATGCATGACAGAAAAAAAAGCAGAAATCCAACACAAAGAGCCACAATGAAATTTCTTGCTTTTAAACAGAACTCCTGAGAAATTAACTGAGAGCTTTAGCATAAACATTTAAGGTATAATGAAATCCATAGACATACAACAACAGATTTCTGGCAAAGATGCTGCTTGCTGATTTCAACTTTTTTCAGATTGTCTGTCATGGCCACATTTGCCTTTAGTTTTAGATTCAATATCAAATCCATCAAAGATAATTGTATGTTAATACTTTGCACAAAATGAGTCTTCACCTTCAGTGTGGTACCTGGCCACTAAAATGATATTAATTGCATTATTAATTGCTGCAGTGTTAGCAGCCTGCTAGATAATTGTAATTATGCACAATTCAAAGGCTGAAATCTTCTAAATTGTAATGTGATCTTGGGTTCCACAAACTGACTGTGGTGACTGTCAAGCATGACACACGGTATTCAAATAAAGTCCTATATTTTCAAGAAAGAATGTGTGTGTTTCTCATAAGAGAAATAAGGTGTTTCTCATAAGAGAAACCAAAACACCAGCCACATACAGAAATCTGGCTAAATTTTGGGTTCTCGGTCTTAATATTCAGACAGGCACAATATGAAAATGTATCAGAAAGTAATAAAAGTAAGAGCCATATCTGTAAGGAAAATTCCTTGAGTTAATCTCTGTGCTAGTTTCAGTTAGGAAAAAGAAAATTTTCTTCTTAGTAGCTGGTAAGGGGCTGGGTTTGGATTTGTGCTGAAAACAGTATCGATAACACAGGGATATTTTTGTTATTGCTGAGCAGTGCTTGCACAGAGCCCAAGCCTTTTCTGCTCCTCACACTGCCTTGCTGTCAAGGAAGTAGGGGAGGCATGGGAAGTCAGGAGATACAGTTGAGACAGCTGACCCCAACTGACTTAAGGGATATTCCAGACCATAGAGTGTCGCACTCAGCACATAAAACTGGGAAAGAAGGAAGGGGGGATGTCCAAACTGATGGTGTTTGTCTTCCCAAGTCACCATTTTGTGTGATGTAGTCCTGCTGTCCTGTCTATGGCTGAACACTTGTCTGCCCATGCGAAGCAGAGAATTAATTCCTTGTTCTGCTTTGTTCATGTGTGTGGCTTTTGCTTTCCCTATTAAACTGGTTTTTTCTCAGCCCATGAGTTTTCTCACTTTTACCCTTCTGATTCTCTCCCCCATGCCACCAGGAGAGTGTGAATGAACGGCTTCAAGGAGCTTAGGTGTCAGCTGGGGTTAAACCACAAGAGTCCCCGAAACTGAGAAGGTGGCATCTAGGTTAAATTATTTTCAAAATTTTGGAACCTCAAGAGACCTTCCAGAAGGCAGAAGGAATAGTCTATTTTAGTTGACAGGTTTCAGCTTTGTTTTTTTTTTGATGACTAAAAAATGATATTGTAGGATTGTTGTTGATTGCAGGCAGAATTGCTCAAGTACAGTTTTTAAATGCCTTATATAATAAGACCATGAAATTACTCCACACATGGATTGTTTAAAACACCTGCAGTAAGTGCCTGAAATTATTTCATCTAGTACAATGCCATTTTAACTACTTTTTTTAAATTTAGAAAAATATATGCAATTAAGGTGCAATTACCAAAAAATGAAAGTGCCAGTGTAATTAAAATACATTAAATGTATAAATACGTCCAAAATTCCTTCTTATTTATTTGTCTGCTTCTATACTCTGAATTGTTTTTTCGAGATAATTTCTTTCACATATATTTTAGGAAGCTTAGCTGGTGGAAAACATTTCCCATATGTCAAAATCATTTAACGTCTTTCCCAAAATAGTTAAATTAACACTTATTTTAAAATCAAATTAGATATAGCATCAAAAAAGCTGTAGATCAGAATGTGGAAGTAGCAGTCCTGAGAGCTAATGTTCAATTAAACCAAGAACAAACTCACTCAGCATTACTTTCAGCAGAAAGACACTCCTAATTCTGCCTCCCTATAATTGAAAAGGGCTGAGCTGTTTACTGAAGAAACAGGACTGAATAACTTAGAAATGGAAAAATTTCCATTTCATTCCACTTATTTTCATTTCATTCCATAGTGTAGAGAAAACTTTAAAGAGATATGTCCACCTTCTCTCACAGTACTAAACATCCAAGAAAATTGGCATATGGCAACTTTATGACTGATCAAAAGAAAAAGCATTCTCACACAAGCACCTTTGGGAACTAATTGCCTGAAGGTATCACCAAGGCCAAGAGCTTATCAGGGTTAAAAGCAGGATTTAACATTTACACAGATAACAAGAATATACAAACCTGTAACAGTAGGATTAAGTGTTTGACCCTGCACCAATTGGACTGAATGGGTTTCCTATGACTTCAAGGGTGTGAGGTCCAGACTGGAAAAGAGAATTTTAGAAGGATAAAAACCCTCTTGCTTCAGAATATAAGAAAGGCTTCAACAATCAGAGATTAGAAAAATATTTTTTTGACAGTGAATCTCATAACTTTTTGATGGATATTTCTTCTCTATTGTATTAATTTGGGCATGAATTAGTAGTCTTTGTCTTTCTTTTTAGGGGTAAACCTAAAAACGCTGTCAAAATCCTCATCAATAAAATGTAAGTCAGTCACAAATAGAATGGATTCAGACCACTTAATATTAAAGGACTGTTAGAATTAGTAACCAGTCTGTCCCGAGGAAAATTAAAATATGGGGATTTCTTATTGTATCTAAAAAAATATTGTACATCAACTCATGTCAAACTGAAAGTTCTAAGGAACTTTAATGTACCTTGTATGTAATATATAGGATGTATATTTTTGTAGTGGCTGTAGAAATTGCTCTTATTTTTAAGTGAATAGCAGAATTAATACTGCATATTCAGATGAAACCTGCACAGATGATCAGAGCATATTTTAAAGCTAACCTCAGCAGTCTAACCTACCCTTTCACTGGAGGGTCAATAGTGTCATTATGCCAATAATTAGATATGCAAACATGGGTTTAACTCCAGAGAACTTTAAATTGTTTTTTGTTTAATATCCACTGTGAAATATTGCCTTAGTGGTACTTCCAAGTGTCTTCAAATCTAACCTATAAAAAGAAAAGGATCATGAAATCATCTTAAGTATCAAGAAATTTCCTATTATTCTTTGTAATTGAATGTTTTCTTGGCATGCCAAAATTTACACGATCAAACAATTGCAAAGCAGAAATTATTCCTTCTGAATTATTCTGAAAATTAATTTGAAAATAATTTTCTGACAGTTACTACTTCTAGATATCAGAAGTATGGCACTCAGTATAAGTGAGAAGATGTGGATTTCTTTATGTAGAGAAAAAGAAAATTTTTAATGTTGTATTTTTTTTTTAATGATGAAGCACATATTAGAACATACTTTCATTATGTAACATTTGTTTATAATGAATGCATCCTATACATGCACTCACATTTGAGTATCTTTACTTTACATGTTCATTTGTAGTCAGCTACCAATAAGCTGTGGCTGAATTACACACAGCAAAAACATTGTGTAAAATGAAGACTCTCCCTAAACATTGAAAGTAAGTTAGATAGAATAGAAGTTTTAAATTAAAAAGAACTTAGTCTTTAAATATTCTCAATACTTCAGAAACATGATTTTTGCCTAGGAAGGTAGATGACTTAATCCGTGAGTAAATTTTAAAGAAACTTTGAAACTGGGAAAATATATGTATATTTGTATTAGATGGTACACTCAGAAAGTGATGTTTTATAAATAAAATTTTAAAAAAATTATCTTTTGGACACCAGCTGTTTCCTAGCAACTCTAGGAAAACTATTACTCTTTGAATTAATCATAAACAATTACATATAGCAGCATAAACTGTTCTTTAGTTTTTTTACAGAACAAGTGTAACAATTTCCCTTTCAAGCTTGGAGAGTAATTTCTAGTGCTACTTTTAACATTGTGACTGAATCCTAAGACTACAGAAGATTGCTGCTGGATATGACTGTTGCTATTAAATCATTTAAGGATATTTGGTATTGTTACTGATGGTTCTGACCTCACACTCCCTGAAATTTATTGAACTTGGATAGATTCACATGAAATGTTTTTCTAAAAAAATACATCCTTTTTCTATTATATTTAGGTAGACATAGTGAAGCAGACTTTATTTGGAATGCATTATGGATATTAAAAGTGGTATTGGGAATCTCCTCATTTCACACCAGAAGTTTAAATGTTATTCATGTATCATGGAGAATTTCAAGAGTCATTGCAATGTGAACAGAACTGCACAAATAGATCACCCTGGCATGTGTATTCCAGTTCAAAAGAGAATCATTAACTTCTCCTAACAGGCATGTTATTAAGTTAAAGAAAATGCATCTATCAGCTTCATGGGGTTTTGGTGAGGTGAGGAAGAAGTGTAGTGGTGGTTTGTTGGTGAAAAGCAATAGCAATCCCGAGTATTTTCTACTTTGTTTGGAGTTATTTATATTAGATGGTCATCAGCATCTTTTCTCAAGGCAGCCTCTCCTGGAAATAGTAAGATTCGCATTTTTTCCCATAAACTTTAGACAACACCTTTATTTATATTAACTTAATTTCAGTTCCAGGATCTCATTAAGATTCCAGATAATTGATAATACTTTCAGATAAAGTCCATTTCTCACTTCAACTGTTTCTAAATAGATGCAAACCATGATATTAAAGAATTCAAAATTTGCTTTTATTTTCTGTACTTTTAACAAAATCTGCTTGTTATCTTGACATTTGAAGTAATAACAGAACAATGCTCTGTAACATTTTCATAAACATAATACATTATTACATCATAAATTATTCATAATAATAAATCATATGAATTGCAGAATCATAACAAAATAAGAATTGGATAGGACATTAAAGATCATCTATTCCCAACCCCTCCTGTCATGGACAGGGACACCTCCCACCAGACCAGGTTGCTCAAGGACTTGTCCAACCCGATCTTGAACACTGCCAGGTTTGGGGCATCCACAACCTCCAGGGCAACCTGTTCCCGTGACTCACCACCCTTACAGCCAAGATTTTGTTCCTAATATTTATCCTAAATTTCTCTTTCAGTTTGTACCCATTATTCCTTGTCCTATTACTACTGCTCCTGACAAAGAACCCCTCTTCAGCTTCCTGGAAGGTCCTCTTTGGTGGGATCTCCACACAACCTTCTCTTCTCCCAGCTGAACAGCCTCAGTTTTGCTTGTCTTCATAGGGGAGGTGTTCCAGTCCTCTTATCAACTTTGTCACCCTTCTCTGGACTTTCTCCAACAGTTCCATGTCCTTTTACACTGGGGAGTCCAGAGCTGCATGCAGCACTCTAGGTGGGGTCTCAGAAGAACAAATTAGAGGAAGAAAATCACATCCTTTGACCTGCTGGCCACACTGCTTTGGATACAGCCGAGGGTTCCATTGGCTNTCCATTGGCTTTCTGGGCTGGGAGTGCACGCTGCTGGCTCACGTTGAGTTTTTCATCAGCCATCGCCCCCAGGTTCTTCTCCACAGGGCTGCTCTCAACCCAGGCGTAGGACCTTGTTTTGTTGAACCTCAGGAGGTTTGCACAGTCCCACCTCTCTGGCCTGTCCGGGTCTCTCTGGATGCCATCCCTTCCCTGTAGCACGTCAACCACCCCACTCAGCTCGGTGTCATCACTGAACTTGCTGAGGGAGCCCTCGCTGAGGGTGCCCTCGGTCCCACTGTCCATGTCACCAACAAGATGCTGAACAGTATCAGCCCCAGAGCTGACCCCTGAGGGATACTATATGAGAGCTAACAATGAATGGATGGTACATTATCAGCTTGACTGTAGGACAACAAACTATCAAAGAACATACAGAGCAAAAAACCACAACTCACCACCAGATCAAAAGCCTCCAAAAAATGAGAAAAATCTAAAGTTTTTGTATTGGAGACTAGCAACTCAAAGTTGCCTAGAATGGAAAGAATCACAGTCATGAATGAACAGAGCAGAAGTCTTTGAAGATTTGCACATTCACAATGAAAATTACACAAAGGAGCACTAATTATTCTTTGCAAAATGGATAATACAGGGTAAGAAAATACTATAGTTTTCATATGATTACTGCTACAGATAATGGAGGCAGCAAGATGAGAAAGGTTTCATTAATGTTGCATGCTGCTTCTCTATTTAATTTTTAAACTCTGGTTCACACAAATTTTCCACAAGATTTTCTCTGTATTAGAATTATGCTATATTAATACCTTTACTCTAAGGAGTCACATTTGTGTCCGGGATATCAACAGTATAGTTCAATATTGTGGAGTAGTCTTACCCATTAATTATATTTCATTTTTTCTAAGATACAGACTCCATGAGCCTGGTTGTTTTGAAGAAGGGAAATTATAATATTTTAACTGATATTATTGCTAAGCCACTCTTCATCATCTTGGATAGGTCATGGAGAATAGGAGAGGTACCTGAGGACTGAAGGAAAGCCAGTGTCACTCAAGTCTTCAAAAAGGCAAGAAGCAAGACCCAAGGAACTATAGACCAGTCAGCCT
This sequence comes from Ploceus nigricollis, assembly GCA_013399945.1. Taxonomy (NCBI): domain Eukaryota; kingdom Metazoa; phylum Chordata; class Aves; order Passeriformes; family Ploceidae; genus Ploceus; species Ploceus nigricollis. The sequence goes on from VXBC01001045.1 coordinate 172,620, forward strand.
CACCTCCATTCCAGGAAAGGTAATGAAACAGCTCATGGTGGGTGTCATCTCTAAGCACATGGAAGACAAGATGGTTATTGGAAGCAGTCGACATTTTCCTTTTTCTAAAGGAAAATCTTGCTTGACCAGTCTGATGGCATTCTATGACGGAATGACTGGCTAGATGAGGGGAGAACTGTGGATATGGTCTATTTGGACTTCAGCAAGCCTTTTGACTTGTCTGCCATAACATCCTCAAGGGTAACCTAAGGAAGTTTGAGCTGGTTGAGTGAATAATGAGGTAGACTGGAACTGGCAGAGCTCAGAGGACTGTGATCAGCAGCACAGGGCCTAGTTGGAACCCTTTCGTTAGCATTGCTGCCCAGGACACAGCACTGGGTCCAGTCTTGTTTGACTTATTCATCAATGACCTGGATGAAGGGACAGAGAGTCTCCTCAGCAACTCTGCTGATTATAAAAACTGGAAGAAGTGTCTGACACACCAGGAGGCTGTGCTGACATTCTGTGAGACCTGGACAGGCCGGAGAGCTGGTGGAGAGGAGAGGCCTGGACCAGGACAGGGGATCAACCTGCTGGAAAATCTGAGGGTGCTCAGCTTGTTTAGCTTGGAGAAGATGGAGTAGAGACCTGACCAATACATGCAAATATCGTCAGGTCAGGTGCCAAGAGAATGAGGACAGGCTCTATTCAGTGGTTCTCATCAACAAGATAAGAGGCAACAGGCACAAGCTGAAATACGAGAAGTTCCAATTAAATGTGAGGAAGAACTTACTTACTCTAAAGGTGACGGAGCACTGAAACAGGTTTCCAGATAGGTGAGGTGTCCTCTTCTCTAGAGATATTCAAAACCTGACCAGATGTGAACCCGTGCAACCTGATCTACACCAATTCGCTTCAGCAGGGGGACTGGACTAGATGATCTACAGAATCCCTTCCAACCTCAAACCTTCTGTGACTCTGTGACTTCATTTTCTTTTACAATTTTGGTTGTGCTGAGCACAATTTGACAGCACCTGAGGCTTAGATTTACTGTAAATTGAAAGTACCCAGTCAGGTTCTTATTCAAAATGTGACAATCTAGAAGATCTCACAGGACTTTGCAGTTGAGATTCTCTAGGTCTATTATTAAATCAGACACAGCAGTTTATAGACCAAAAGTCAATAATGGTCTTCACCCAAATGCCACTGTCCATTGCAAAAGTTCATGAGTAAATATTTTCAGCAGAATGATGAAGTGGAATAAAATCTCTGGAGTTCAAGACTTTTTACTTGTTACTTCTATATAGAATTGATTTTATTTTTGTCTTTAAACCACCAAAAAAGCTTTTCATCTCTTTATTAGGAAGAGAGAAGGTTTTCAGTGTTATGTTGTTTAAGAAAGAGTGCCAAAGGACAGAAACCTAAAAAGCAAGACAGAACCTTTGAAGGACTCTGTAATTTTCTCATAAATTCTGCCTTGAGTGCAAAACAGAATCACAGAAAGAGCAGAGCTTTAATTCTCCATGTAGACTAGGGATTTCGACCTAAAGCAAGATTGGATCCTCATGCTCCTTGTGGCTGGGGGTAAAATCAAATGCAACTAAGTTATATTCACATCCTAACAGAAGTTGTAATGGTAGTGAAATTATAGGGTAAAATGCAGCTGCTACTCCCTGGATGGAGCACAGTTGGTATGGTCCATGATGATTCCCCAACAGTAAGCACCTGCTAAGGGGGATGGAATGGAGGGTAGAGCAGATTGGAGATATGTTGTATTCAGACTCTGTGGAAATTCTTTCAGGGAGGGGAACTCAGTGGTACTTTGCAGCTGAGAAACCACATAGCACCTGTCAAACAGTGGAGGGAGGAGAAGATGTCCTGCTGATGAGCCAAAAACTGTGATGAAATCTCTCTCCTTATATGAACGTGGCTCATTATAGCCTAATTTTAAGATTAACGCACACATCCATCCTAAAGTTGCCCATCTCCAAGGTACAATCATCCTTCACTGGGCATGTGCAATATAGTTTTTTAATGGTATCTTTAAAAGCAAAGCGAGAGAATTTTGCACCAATCAGTAACAATGGGAGGCAGGACTAGAGTCACCTGAGCTCTACCTAAACGTAAGGAGACAGTATAAAGATAGGTCAAGAATGGAGGAAAATTTAGAGAAGACACCATCATTATTGCTGGGATCAGTCAACAGGCTGAACCTTCTTTCTCCCTCATAGGGAGGCCTGTTGCATAAGAACTATACTCTGTGCCTGCTGAATACTTGTGATGGGGATTTGAGATAGTGATTTGACCATGTTTTTGCAGTGAGATACTGTCACCGGCAATCCTCAAAGGTTAACCTGTCACAAAATTATATTATTATAAAATTATAAAGAGTGTTATGCTGTAACGTGTTGGTGAGTCCTGGCAGTCATGGCAGTGGGTAACATTCTTGAGTAAAGTAGGTGGCCCACTGAGGAATCATAAGTGGGAAGACCTGCTGAGGGTCCTCCCTTGTGCTGTTGGTGTGTATCCCTGAATAAGTCAGTCAGAGTGCCCTCCAGTCCAGCAGCATTGCTCAGTGAAGGGTTCCCCTAAAGGGCACTGACAGACTGGTCAGGTACAAGGGTTTCCTTTCCTGGGGCACTGACAGACCAATCAAACACTAAGGGTCGAGGAAATCTTCTCACACTAAGGGTCAAGGAAATCTCCTCCTCTTCACATGACAGCTCCTTCTTCCTAAAAGAAGAATTTAATTGTGCACTCTGGTGCATTACAGGTTGTCCAGTGTGTCAAATGTTACATCAAGGTGGTGATCCACATTCTACTCCTGAAAAACATAAGTTCCCATCCTCATTTATACACAGGGCTGTTTCTTTCACTATCATATATTGGTTGTGAGTAAGAAAAGGAAAATAAATTTCCATAGATTCATGCATAAATATTCATGGATATGTATATGGATGCGCCTACATACAAACATCAATATTATAAATATAATATTTGCTATCTTTTAAATTAAGCTTTTTTCTTTGATATTTAAAATTTGGGGGAAAAAAAAAGAAGTTATGATTTCTATCTATTAAAAGTGAAGTGAACCTTTGAGTTTCCTTTCTTTTGCCTTAAAAATATATTTGCAACTTTCAGTCAGCTTTAGCCTTGGCCAAAGTGACAGAGTTTTCAGCTAAATTTGTTCTTGTTATAAAATGCTAGACTCACATCTACACTGAAGGTAGGTGTCATGTATTGTTTATTTGCTGTCTTGTAGATGAGACATTTGAAAATAGAAAATACACAGGCTCAACAAATCAGCCATGTTTTTCCACTATGAACTTTATCTTTGTCAGTGCAAACATAGATAAAAAACATCAGAACTGCAATACAAATATTTCCTTACATTTGAGCTTCTGACTCAATTCTAAGGTTCTCAGTTCAAATAATCACCTTCCAAGTTTTCCTGAGAATATTTTTGATATCTTTTGAGACTAATTCCCTTTGAGTTTATTATTTACCATTGTTTGTACCTTTTTAGGAACATAAGGTAAATTTCTGATTATTAGCAAGTTGTTTTACCGAATTCACTGTTACATAAAATTTTATATATTTGATGTCTCTTTATTTTAGTATTGTCTGAAAGACAGAAAGCTTTTCCTCTTGCTGAAACTGAAAGCAAAGAACATGTTATTAGCTGAGCATGGATATTTTAATAGGGCTTTCAAGTCCTCATATATATTCAACTATTTAGTTCCCAGGGGCTTTATTTTTAATTTATCTTTAATATGAATGTGCCTCATTATTTTAAATGCTAGCAAGTATAGAGGGACTCATAAAGAAAAAAAATGATACTGTTGTCCCTATCACAAAATTAGCAAGTATTTTCTGTTGTCCTATTCTCTACATGCAGTAACTCAATGGGTAAAACATTTGATGCTGCTTTTAATGATGGGGCGAAAGACCACATTTTTCTTTTTAACTGGTGAAAGATACAGGGCACAATCCAACATTTAATACACAGCCCTCCTGATATTGCTGGATTTTGGAACGTGTCTTAAGTGAGCTGTACATTCCTGATTCACTCGGGAAATTAGCCCCAAAACTACCTCATAAGACATGACCTCATCCTTATAATGAGCACCGGACAATTTGTTTTAGTAATGGGTGTAATGGCAAAAAGCCAAGGAGGGTCGGGGAGAATCTTGTCTGTTATTTTTGTCAACCTAGGAATAATGTAAGCTTTGTACAACATACAAAGCATCACTTAGGAGCTGGGTCTAAACTGCTAAGGATGAACTCTGCTCTCTGCTATAATCAGACAGCTCTCAGTGAGAACAGTGGGTATAGTCTATGCATGTCTGAATTTAAAATTTCTTCTAGACACTATTGTTTTGTAGTGGCTTTTTTTCCCAGTGGACCCTCTCTCAAATTCTTTTCCTTTCATCTGATTGAATGAGACCATTATCTTATTCTGTTAGTATACCAGTATCTTTACTTCAGTTTCTCAATCAAAACATTTCAATTGTGAGCCCCTTTAGTCTGTGAGTACTTTGGGGTAAGGGTTGTTTTTCACTCTGCATTTAGTGCTCAGGGGTATATTGTTTTTTAGACCCATGGTATTCTAGACTTTAAGTAATACATGAAAACTTTATAAAGAAAACACAAATTGGTTAAGAATTGTGTACCTGCATCTGATTTACTTGAAACCTTCGCTTCATGCTCTGGTACCCAGCATGGAAAAGGCACAGATTTTTCTCATTTATATTACTTACCATTGACATAAACAATTGCAGTTAATTGATGTTTTCAAAGAATACTATGTAGTCTTAATTTTTGTAATGGCCTTCATACCTAGGGAAGATAGATAAATGTAACATCGGAAAGCAAGAGATACAATTTTTATTGTTGAAATCAACTCGCCTCAAAAACAATGGACCTTGAAAACTGAGAGGCTTTATGATTCATATTTCTGTTTGCAATGGCCATTTGACACACTTAGATCTAAGATTCACATAAACATTTATTCAGAAATGAGACATTAAAACTAATTATGACATTTTATAAAAGTAATTGGCAATGATCTTAATGAGAAAGAAAATTGTTTTGACTTCAATTAAAATTAGTTATTTTCTTGTTTTTATAACGTTATGTAAGTGACATACAGATCTCAATGTTTCATCTACTCCTGAATGTAGACAATATACATTCATATATATATATATATACACACATATAGCCCAACAAAGCAGCATTTAAAGAAAAAGATTTTAAATTTTATAGGATCAGAGAAAATAAAAAAGGAAAGTACAGAAATGTTCAAAATAATGTATGATTTAGAGACAGTACATAAAATCATCTCTTCTCCTAACTAGATGTGACATTTATAGAACTGAAAGGCAACCCCTTCTAAATGAATAGAAAGGAAATAAATATATACACAATTCACCATTAGCTTGAGATAATTATTCCACAACTTGCCTGTTAAGTCAAGGCTCAATAGGATTCAAATCATCCTAATATGTTCATGGACAACAAGAATAACTATACTTACAATAGGAAAGTCACAAAGTCAATGTGTCAAAACTATAAACTGTTATTAGACCTGTAGGATAAAGAAAACCTTCTTCCATGTCAGTCCACAATTACACATTAGTGTTTCTCCCGTATATTAAATTTGTTATTGTCAGAAAAAAACCACAGATAACTGGACTCAAAAGTTTCCCTTCTGGCCTGGACTAAGAATTATTGCAAAAGTGGCCCCTCCTGACGAAAATGGTCTTAATTTTACTAAGAGTCATGAAAATACCTATTCCTTTATAAAATCATAGAATCATAAAATGGTTAAGTTCAAAAAAACCTTAAAGATCATTTAGTATCAATTGCCATGCCATAGGCAGGATCATCTTTCCCAAAACCAGGTTGCTCAGGGGCCTATCCTACCTGGCCTTGAATGCATCCAGGGATGGGGCATCCACAGCTTTTCTTGCCAACCTGTCACCACCCTCACAGTAAAGGTTTTCTTGTCTCTAATTTAAACCTACTCTCTTCTAGTTTAAAACTATCCCCTCCTTGTCCTATCACTACATGCCCTTGTAAAAAGTCACTCTTCATCTTTCATGCAGACTCCCTCCAGGTACTGGAAGGCAATGCTAAGGTCATCCTAGCGCCTGTTCTTTTCCAGGCTGAATGACTGCAATTCTTTCCGCCTTCCGTCATAGGAGAGGTGCTTTATCCAACTAATCATCTTGATGCTGCTTTGTTAGACTCATTCCAACAGGTCCATGTCCTTCATGTGTTGGGAACCCCAGAGCTGGATGCAGCACTCCTGGTGGGGTCTCACCAGAGTGGAGGGGCAGAATTATGCCTCTCAAATAGCTGATCATGCTTCTTATGATTCAGCCCAGGATACAATTGGTGTTTTGGGCTGTAAGTGCACATTACTGGCTCATGTCCAGCCTCTTATCCACCAGCACCTCCAAGTTCCTCTCTCAGGGCTACTCTTGATCTGTTCATCCCCTAGCCCAGACTGATACTGAGGGTGGCCCCAAAACAGGTGCAGCACCTTCTCTTGGTCTTATTAGAGCACATAAGATTTCCATGAGCCCAGTTGAGCTTGTCAAGGTGTCTCTAGATAACATCCCACCCTTCAAATGTGGCAACCACTCTCTTCAGCTTGGTGATGTCTGCAATTTGCTGAGGGTGCACTTGATCCCTTCATCTGTGTCATTAATTAAGATAATAAATAACACTGATCCTAGTATAAACTCCTGAGGGACACCACTCATCACTGATGTCCATCAGGATTCTTAGGTGATGACCACTACCTTTAGGATGCGACCATCCAACTAAATCCTTATCCACCTAAAATGAGTGCTTCATGTCTCAAGTCTACAAAATGCCTCTCAGTCCTTCTATGCATATTTTGCTTTTGCTGAATGTCGTGGTTTAGGAATGGCACTGCTTGGTTTAGTGTCCCACCCCCCACCAAGGCTATCCCAAATCAGATACTGTTTATTAGCCCTCTTCCTCTTCCTTCCCCCTTCCCCTTCTCACTTTGGGGATGGACTTGAAAACTGGAAGCACAAAAAGGTGATAAACATGGGTTGAGATAAGAAACAATTTACTGGAAAGAGGAGTGAGTTAAAAAATGAACAGTAACAATATTAATAACAAAAGTATACAAAAAGAGTATTCATACAATGTGAACTCAAAAAGAGTTCACATACAAAGTGCTCACTGCAGACTCCAGGCAGCAATGCGCAATTGTTCCCCACACCACCACGCCCTGCCCTTCTTCTCACTGCAATAATGACCTGAGGTGGTATGAATAACAATCCAGACATTCCCACAGGGGTCCCAGACCCTCCTGCTCACAGCTACTGAGAAAATTTAACTCTGTCCTGGCCAAAACCAGGCCACTGGATCATTCAATACAAGAACATTAAAACCATTCCAGGATAAGCCCCCTCTTTTCCTTGGAATTAAATTTTTTCATATTAAATGGGAACCTCTAAGGTTAAAATATGGCAGAGAAAGAAGAAAAATAATATCTTTACCATTCAGGAAAGGTGGAGAGAGTTTGGGTACCTCAACATCAAGTTTTATTTCTTTTTTTTGTTTTCCCTTCTCATTTCTCTAGTCCATGTGAGCTCAGGTCATGCCAGGCTGAAACTTCCAAAATACTCAGCCAATTAAGGTAATTCTGATGGTGTGTACTCATGGCAACTGTTGGTATAAGATACTGTGAAACTTTTGTAAGTAGGCATGCCAAAAAGTAATTGGTGGCAGTATTCCAGAAAGAATTAAATTCACTGAATAGCTGTTAATAAGGTTTTTACTCAGGGGTATTTCTCTCTCATGCTCTGCGTTAGTAACCCTAACAACAGAACTCTCCCTCGTGAATTAGTGAAATAGACTAGATAAAACAATTTAAATGGAACATATAAAAATTTCTATTAAATGATTCGAAGCTTAAAGACTTTCCCTAATCCCCTCATCAATTATAATAGAGCATTTCACATACACATAGGATGCAGAGGTTTTGATGAATCATATAAGAAATACATATGTGTATGTTTGCACATGTAGGTACATGCATGCCTGAAAGAAGGAAGCTGTTTTTGTCTCCTCTATCTCAGTCATAGAAGTAATCCACATGATGATGAAAAAATCATGTACAAAATAGCAGTAGAGAATTACCAAAGACTCTATTCTTCAACTGCAACATGGGCAAAAGATCTCCTACTATAGACATATTATAGGGAGTGGCATGTGGTTCACGTGGAGAGTATGGATTTTAGGAATTTTGGAAGTCCCCTGAAAATCAGAGTTCTCCTTTTCACCCTGAAGATTGCTCATTAGTATTTGCAGCTATCCCCCACAACCTCATCTCAATATCAGAACCACCTAACAACCTTCCTAAACTTTCTTTGCTTCAATCAAACAAAAAGGGATTGAAATCCCATATTTAAATAACTTCATTTGTGAAAGTGTTATACTCTCCTGACTCCATTACTCATGAAGCACCCACAGGCAGACTAAACTACTGCATATAGTAAGATCAACAGTACTATAGATTTGGTTCAGGTTGCTCTGAAAAAATCTGTTATATGAACTATGGGTCCTCTGTAAACACATTTTTCTGTAAAGCTTGAGTCAGTTCCCAGTGAAACTGTGCCAAAAGATATCTGGGAGGAACATGTCAGCAAGTACTTAGAAGTAATCCTCACATCTTTCCTCCAGTAATTCATTTTGCAGTACCCTTTCCTGTCAAACTGGAGATGAAAAAATTGCCCCCTCTGCGCTGATGAGATTGATTTCTTTTACAGGCAGTGTTGTAACTAGTTTACGTAAAATGAAATGTGTGTCACAAAAAATAAACCACACAGTGTCACTGAATAAAGGAGCAAAGTGTTTCTTTATACTCACGGAAAGACTTATTTTTGAGTAGGACAGAAATATCAAAAGAATGTTTTCTGATGTGTTGTTTAACACATTCTTGTCTGTCTGGCAATGCAAATAGCGTATTGTGTTATAGCTAAAGGGTTTAAACCCTTTATTAAGGCTTACTCTAAGCTGGTCTAAACATATCGCAAGATATAGGCTTTACCATGAGTAATTTTCATATACCTATTCATATTTTTCTTTTTGAAGGTACTTTACATTACAAGAAGAGCTACATAGACCAGGAAATCTTTTCTAAAAGTTGAGAGAAATGGAGAAAACTGAACAAAAAGTGTCAACAAATTTACATGTGTATTATGCCAGCACTTGTAAGATTTCTAGATTTGTGTATGTTTCTTACGCCATATCTCCACTTACATTCATCATCACTTGTTTAAATAATTTTCTGTATAAATCTATGGCACAAATACTACAAAACTTACCTAGCATGAATCATGGAGAAACATGTCAACCTCTTCATTTTAATGAATTTTTCTGTTTAAAGCAGTGGTCACTTCAGAATTTCAAGAAAGTCAGAGATGATTTCTGGTGTTCAAAGACTAGGGATGTCAGTAGGTCCACTCTACATAGAAAACTTAGGAAAGAAGAGAGAGATCTTTTTGAACTGTTGAGAGAAATGGAGAAAACGGAACAAAAAGTATTATCAAATTTATATGTGCATCCCGCTGTTTATGAAAGTACTATTTTACTCTAAGTACTGCATAAAGTCAAGATGGCAGGGAAAAATAATTGTGTATTAAATTATGTTTTGTTTGTAACACTGGCTTTATTCTGATTTCCATTTAAGTGAACTTTCCTTATGTCTTTCTGGAAAAAAAATATGAGGAATAAGGGGGATGCTACAGATTTACTTGAATTCACTTGAGCATCCTACTTATCTACAGAATGAGACTTCAGCTTGTCTCTTCAACTTGTGCTACGGCAGCTGTTCCACTCTGTATGATCATGTAGTGTACTGGGTCCTATTATTCAGTGGTTAAGAATAGGATGTAAGTGAAACTATATTTACAGGACCTTCTGTTTTGTCTGGGCTAGAAAAATGTTTGATTAATAGTAACAGCATGAACTTGAATATGTACCTCACAAATTACAATCTTGATGACAATTCTAACTGCTCAAGCTTATCTTTACTGCATTTTTACTAAAATTTCTGTCTGAATATGCTCAAAAGGAAGGCAAAGATAAAATAAAATGCTTTCAACATTTCAAACAAAACTGCATTGTTCTGGGAAAAGATGTAATTCCAGTATGGCTTTTTAAATAGAGGACATTATTTTCAAGTGGTATTGGCAAGGTCACTGAAACATTCCTCTTGTGTTAGTGGTCTTTAAAAAACTTTGGTGAAGTGCTAGAAGTATGCTACATATTCTAATTGCAAATAAAGGCTGGTTCCTGTCAAAATGAAAGAACGTCAAAAATTGCAGGACCTCCATGCATGGAAAATTCCACCATGTATTTGGGTGTCCTAATTTCTGAGAAACTGGCAACTGAGTTCAAATAATTTTCAATAAAAGGGAAACATTTTCACTGAATAATATCTGGTTCCTGGTTGGTACATGGGTCAGTATACATCTATGTTTTTTGCTAGGGTTTTCTGACAAGCTTGACACCTATGAATAAGAATCAAACAAATTTTTCATATAGACCATATTAAAGAAACATTTAAGCCTTGAAGAAATTCAGTGATCTTTTTTATAGCCTAACTTATAGCAAGTGGAGTATGACACTGCGGCTTGACCTCAGTTTCTGGTTCTGTCTCTGGTTTCCTTGGAGACTTTCTGCAGGTCACATCCTCACCCTTTGTGAATCATAGAAAGGTTGAGGTTCAAAGGGACCTTAATGATCATCTCTTCCGGCATGTCCCAAGTGAAAGAACAAGATCAGATTGGATATTAGGAAAAAAAAAATCACTGAAAGAGTGGTTGGAATAAGTTGCCCAGGAGGGTAGTGGAATTACTATCTCTGGAAGTGTCCAAGTGACATCTGGATGTAACACTTAGGGATATGGTTTGGGGGCTATTATGTTTTTGCTGGGTTGACAGTTTTACTACATGACGTAGAAGATCTCTTCCAACCTTGATTATTCTGTGATCTATTTCCAAAATCCTTTGTCATAGAATGGGCACCTTCCAATAGACCAGGTTGCTCAAAGCCACAGCAAATCTTGTCTTAAGCACTTCGAGGGATGGGACATCCACCAACTTCTCTCTGCCACCTGTACCAGTGCTTCACCATCCTCACAGTAATGAATTACTTCCTAAAATCTAATCTAAACCTACTCTCATTCAGTTTAAAAACATTTTGCTTTGTCTTGTCACTGCATGCCCTTGTAAAAGGTTACCCTTCACCTTTCTTGTAGTCTCCCTTCAGGTCCTGCAACACTGCTGTAAGGCCAGAGAGCCTTCTCCATGATGCACAGCCTCAACTCTCTCAGCCTGTCTTCATAGGAGAGAAGGCTTAATCCTCCTGGTCATCTTGGTGGACTCCTCTGGACTAACACAGCTCAGTGTTAGGGGCCACAGAGCTGAGTGCAGAACTCCGGGTGAGGTCTCATGAGGGCAGAGTAGAAAGGCAGAATCACCTGCCTGGATCTGCTGGCCATGCCTCTTTTGATGCAGCCAGGACACAGTTGGCTTTCTGGTCTGCGAGTGCACACTGCCAGGTCATATTCAGCTTCTCATCAACCAACAGCCCAAGTCCTTCTCCTCAGGGCTGCTCTACACCCAGTCCCCTCCCCCCAGTCTGTATCTGTTCTTGGGATTGCCCTGGCCCTTGCACTTGGCCTTGTTGAACTACATGTTCACTGTGTCATCAGTGGTACTAATTTGATGCATTTAATCCTTCATTTGCTTGACTTTTGTTAGTAGTGTGTGAAAAACAAAAACCTCAGAAGTTCTGAAACAATCCTTCACCATTTCTGCCAAATTTTTTTGATTTTGGGTAAACCTTGTTGGAAAATTCAGCTTCAGGCATGGTGCTTCCTGAAGCCCTCCATTTTGGCAGACACATTTCTGGTGAATAAATAATTGTCTGAAATACATCACTCAGGTCCATTCAGGTTTGCTTCTCTGTAAGAATCCAAAATTCAGTAAGGAAAGAATAGATTGTTCTGGGGATCATCTCACACAAACTGAGAACTACTGTAAGTCATCAGGAAAAACTCTTTTAGTCAGATTAAAAAAAAAAAAGAAATTCTAGAAAAAAGCACTCTGAGTATTGGCAGAAGAGCCAATGCTAACTGAATATTACTTTTTGATACTTTATCACAAAGAAGTGAACAGAGTCCTGAAGAAAGATTGCTTGATGACTGAAGTGATTGATATTGGCTAACCAAGGTGCATTTGCAAACTATTTTGCTTTACAAATTCTGTATATACTGTCTTTCCTTATTTGAAATGTAGACATTCTCTGTTTAGTAACTTCATTTAACTTTATCATCATTTGAGAAACAATGCAATTGATCTGAAGACAATTGAGGTGGTCTTCTCTGATTGTTTTAAAAGATGTTGATAATGAAGTTTGGTAACACTAAGATTTCACCTCATTCTTTTTCTTTCCATTTGTAAAATTTTCTTCTCTATTATGCTTTATACTCAGTCTGATTCTGTCTTTCTTTTCCCAGCCTTAAAAATATTTTTTAAATTTAATTAATGGAAGCTAAAACCAAAATGTGAAGTGATCTCTATACTCATGATATGTATCTTCCATTCTAAGAAAAAAACATTTTGAAAGGAAGTATGTGGTACAAATTTCCTTCTAAACAAATTTCATGCATCACTCACAATACCTTAAACTCCCTATTTTTAATCCTAGTTTCAGGTAAAATTCAAACATTTCCCATTTTAAAGCTTACAGACTACTATTAAAAGAAACAAGAATTCCTGCCAATTCTTGGCCACTCTAAAAAAGAAAATCATTATAGACTAAAATGAGCTGCTTTTAACTGCAAAATTTTCCATTTATACTGGCAGCTCCCTGCAAGTAAGTGTTCATAAACTGTGTCCATGATAAGCAGTATGGTTTTCAGTCAGAGGATGACAATTCGTATCAAATTTTGAGGACCAGCAGATGGTGCTATTGTAGATGGCTATCTTGTTTGGTTTTGTTTAGTTGGGGTTTTTTCCTGACAAAAACTTGACATAAACTATTAAAAACTGCACTTATTGTCAGTCAAGGCCTGGTGCTTTTCAAAAACTGTGGATGTTCTTTCTATATAAGGCTGTATATCCAGTGGTGTTGTTTTCTTAAAGATATGTTATGGATTTTAATCATATAAGCAACCTGATATTATATGGTGCAAGGAAATTGCAGTATTTGTCTTGCTGGAATGGAGGGATCAAGGTAAAATTAGTAATGTGCTCCTGCAGAGACACAATATTCTGGTTCTATAAGGTCTAAATAAAGCAGCTTGAAATTACTGTAATTGGAAGTGTTTCATTAGACTCTCTTAGGTATAGAAATGTAAAAGGACTGTGCTTCCAAGCACATAGCATAAGCTTTCTCCAGCAAGCAAAACACAAGTGAAACATCTCAAGACAGGGATATCATTAAAGCAATGACAGTCTTTTGACAAATGCTGTAATTTATCAAAGGTACAAAGCTTTTTGTATTTGCAGCAGAAATTGGTCATCAGCTCCAGTAAAAAGTAGGGAAAAAAGGAAGAGAAAGTGGACAAAGACTTAAATATAAAAACATAATAAAAGTTACAGTAAAAAGATGTAGTGACTTTTCTTGACTGATATCAAGAATTTTATTTTTGGAACCAGTTTCCCCATTGAACAGAGATCTGTAAGTGCCTCTGTGACTAGGCTGTTGGTATTCAGATACAGAACCTGTGGCACAAGACGTTCAGTGAAAGAAGGCAAGTATGAACTGCCTTTCTCTCAAGGGTGTTACATGAGCTTTTTATTTTCTGCAACATAAATTACAAAATAAAAAAAAAAAAGGGGAAAAAATAAATAAAAGAAAAGATAATAAAACAAAACCAGACTGTATGTAATCCTGTTCAAACTCTCAGAATCTCTAGTCTCCAGCACCCCACTCAGTCTTCTGTCTGTCTGTGCATTTCCTTTTTTTTTTGCTAGAAAACAATGTGTAAACCAGAACTAACCATCTATGAAAATGATGGGCAAAGACAACAATGGAAAGCAATACATTTATTTTCAATATCCCAAAAAAGATTTTTTAGCCAAATCAGGCAATTTGGTAAATAAGATAAAGTACTAATAATTTTAATTGAGGATAATATTTGGAAATTTATGTGCAAAAAATTAAGGATATTTTTCCAATTGCTTAAAAAATAAATGTAGTCTGGTTCATCCCAACCTTTAGTTTCTCTTCTTAGACAACCAGAGAAAGATCTTTAAACAAACAAATCACATTTCTCCTAAAATCAGGTTAACTTCCCAATTCACTTTTCATAGCTCACTGAACAACTGCTAAATAATGACAGATTTTGGGCCAAGCAGATCTGGCTTAGGTCTGAGCTTTTCAATCCAGTGGAAACATGCTTAATATCCAGTCCCCTGTATTTCATAATTCCGATACAGGCACCTGTGTCTGTGTGAATTGTGTGAAAGTAGAAAAGTTCTGCCATTTCATGACTGTAGACGGACATTTCCCCACCTCATACTTCTGCCTCTCCTCATTGCTACTTCTGCACTTACCACACACATTCAGAGCAGCCGTGGTTTCAGGCATACAGCAAGAAATGAGTGATGCAGCTGGCAACACACCCCTGGTTTTTCAAGCTTTGATTGCACTCTAGGGAATATGAAACACAGGCTCTTCGCAACCTTTTTGCTAGACAGTTGATTGTGCCAAAGGAGGATGGAGGAATCAAAGGACAGTATGAAATGGCCACACAATTAGAGAAAAAAAAAGTCATGCATAAACGTTTTTGTTTTACATTTTGGTTTGGATTGGTTTGGTTTGGGGAATTTTTTGTTGTTCTGAGAGCAATAATCTTCCTAGAAAAAAACAATGAGAAAGGAAGGCAGCACAGTTATGGATAAAGCACATCAAAATGACACCATGTGGTAGTAAGCAGCAAGGGTCCTTCAGTGTAATGCAGGAAGCAAGGTGTCTCACTATTCACTTTCAAAGGATGTTGTCCAGTCTGATGTTGTCCTGTCTCTTAATGACAGCTATTGTAAAACTCAGAAGTCATTTTTAAAAATTTTAATTGTTAAAGTCATTCAGGGTATTCCAGAGTTGTAAAGTGAGTGATATCTAACACAGGTTTGCAGTATGTCATGATCACACTATAGGGACTAGAAATAGGGACAAAATGAAATATTAGACTCTGCTTTTCTAGACCTCACTGAA
The DNA here is from genome assembly GCA_013399945.1 of Ploceus nigricollis. Classification (NCBI taxonomy): domain Eukaryota; kingdom Metazoa; phylum Chordata; class Aves; order Passeriformes; family Ploceidae; genus Ploceus; species Ploceus nigricollis. Next base: position 187,878 of record VXBC01001045.1, read on the forward strand.
CCTGCTCAAACTGAGGACAAGCCCAGGGAGAAGTGCATTGTATCTTCTAACACAATGCTGTAAATACATTATCAGAAGGGATATTTAGACCATTCTCTCCACTTCAAAAAAACTGTTACTTTTGCAGATGTCCCAAAGAATTACACATAGGTAGTGTCTACTGTCTAGGCCTTTATCTACATCAGCATGTTTTGCCACCTTACACTTCCTACCTAATCACTACATGCAAATCTGCAAATCTGACTATTATAATCATATTCTTGCTTGCTTGCTTCCAACAAAAAAAGCATTTTCTGGATCCTGAGGTTTTTGGGGGTTTTAAGTCCACAGTCCCTAACAGTTCTTCTCAGTATATCTGTAGTGTGGCGCCTGTGCAGAAAGAGCTTTCTTTGGGAAAGACCTTGTGGTAGCCTACATCTCAGGAAGGCCAATACACTTGGCTTTTCTGCGTGTTTCAGTGTCTTTAGAGGGGTGCCTTGCCAGGGAGATGATAGCTGGACACAGACAGAGTGATCATTAATAAGAGCATTTATTAGAGTCAGCCATCAAGCTGTGGGACTATGATATGCTTTAAAAAAATCACTAAGTGGTGTGCTATGACAAAATATATTTTTGTTTGTGCCTGAATGATAAATATTAGTAATACATGCAGTATTGTTGACAGTTCTCTGAGAGGAAAGCCTGGATAATATTTTAACACATAATACTACACATTGCATGCATTTTGTATCCTTAACATTTTTATTACATGCAAAAAAGAAAAGACATTAAACTCAATCATTCCATGAAAAACAAATATAGAATTATGCCACATCTGTTAGTCAGATAACAAAAATATTTGAAAAATCCTTCATTAACATACGAAAAGATCTTAGAAAAGCAACAAAGGGATTTATCATGGTGCTAAAAAAAGTATGCTGAAAATTCTTAAAAACATTGAACAATATTTTCCTGGAATTAAAAAAAAAAAAACAAAACCAGTGTGAGGAAGGTGCAAGCTCGTTTATCATAGAATCACAGAATAGTTTGGGTTGGAAGTGACATTTCAAAGGTACTTAAGGACCAGTTAATCCTACCATCCTGCAATGAGCAGCGACATCTGCATCTAGATCAGGTTTCTCAGAGTCCAACCTGACTTTGAATGTTCCCAGGGACTGGGAATGTACCTTCTCCCTGGGCTTTATCCCCATGCTTATGGAAGCTCTAGCCCTCAAGGATTTGCCATACTTCATTTTATTCTCCACATGTCCAGAATGAGTTGTTAAAGACATGGGTTCAATGGGTTGTATTTACTGTCCTAGAACACCTGCACAGCAGCACAAAGAGTGAATACTGCTAAGGAGTGCATTGAAAGTCATAGGATGTTGGGCCAATTTATGCAATTGTATGCATCATTTTGAAGATTTATGGTGTTCTGGGGCACTGTCCCCTCTGCTTCTTTCAGGCTCTTCTCCTTCTTCCACAGGTCTTCTGTTTCCTCTCCAGTGCTGGATCCTCTCTGTTCCTCACTCAAAGTCGCTCACTCAAAGTTTTCATTTGCACTTCCTGATCTGAGTCAGTCTTTGAATGCTGTGAAGGGTTTCTGGCAAAGGCACTGATCAATAAAGGTAATATGACTGTTCAAAGGGACAAAATAATGATGAAATCCATCTACACTTCTATTTCTCCTCCATACTTTGTCCCCTATAAAAAATCTCATACTGATATGTAGAAGAACAAAGCGTTTTTCCTCCTTTTACTTTTTAAGTGCAGAGATTTTCTCCTGTGTGGCGATCTTAGTTCCCAGCCACAGGGAATGGTGTTTAAGAGGAGTTTAAAGCTATAGGGAACAATTTAAGGAACTTATTACATATAATGTGGTTAAGGTGGCAATTTTTATTCCTGAGAGTGTTAAGACTTTTTATTGTCCCTCTAGTACCTAATTGCACACAGAAAGGATCTCCATGGATTTGACTACATGCTGGCATTGTAAAGTATCTTGGGAAAAAGATCTGCATGCATTTTTATTAAAAATAGTGAGATAATGTACTAAAGTGTTCAGGATGCTTGTCTATTGACCAACAGACACCTTAACATAAGACTTAGGTGTGTTTCTGCTGCTTTGCAACACACACCAGAAAAGCGACCCTCTTTTCCTGCCCTTGCCTCTGNAGAAGCACAGGATTGGTCATCAAAGCACAGATATTCAATTAGGCAAATATTAATTTGCTCTTGTGTTTTTGTTCATAGTGGCGAGGCACAGCTTTGCTGGCAGGGATGCAGCTGGCTTATTTCTGTTTGCAGTATCAACATTTAACAGTGACTCCAAAGTTTTCTGGAGCTGTATGCAAAACATACCTCTAAATATTATATAAAATATTAAAGAGTAAATATAAATAATATAAATAGGAGAGATTGGTAAAAGTAAATGATTCTTTTAGGAGTCCTCAGAGTCCATCTGCCCTTGCAAAACCATGAAATGTTGGTCTCAGACTGAACACAACCTCTCTGGCAAGAAATTCTGGCATCATCCACCATCCATCATCAAATCCACCATCATTCCTATGATTACTTTTTTGCAGGTTCTTTCAATTCTGTACACAATGGCTGGACCACTTCAGTTTTTCTCCCTTTCACTGCTTCTTTATATGCTGCTTTTCCTTGTTCAAAACATGACATACAGATCAGAAGTCCAGGTGACTCTGAACTTCTGTGTCATGCAAGTCTCTTTTGAAAGGTTAAGTCCTCGAAGCAGTTCCAGATTTACTTTTCTCAGCCCTCACCTTATGGAAGATTTGGCCTATTTCTTTACCTTTGCTGTTTATAAATCATTTGCTTCTCGGCTTTACCGTAATCTTAGTTTATTAATCCTTTCTAGCAGCGGCTGCTGTGTCTGCAATTGCCTTATGATTAATCCTACCACCCAATAAAGTCTTTCTTGGGTTTGGTAGAAGCAGAAGGACAAGTTGGGTTTGTTTTTCTTCGACAATGGCACATGCACACAGGACATGATAATGTACATGTAAACAAGGTATTGTTTCCATAACGTAGAAGATGAAGGATATAGGAAAACTGAAAATGAAACTCAAGATCACTGTGACCTTTAGGCAGTCTGGGCAGAAGTAGACCCTGAATAGTTACGGAACAGCAATTTTTGGGTAGTTGTTAGAGCAGCAGAAACCAACACAGACAGTGTTGCAACAACGCTTGATTTGTCCTTGTTGCATTACATCCTTGTGCATGACAGAGGCAATTTATTTTATAACTGAAAGACTTGGTTGCACCTACCTGGGTTGCATTATATGAAGCCACATTCAAGGGTACAACAACAAAAGTCAAGCTCTGACAAAAATCTTGAGGCATAAAGGAGGGATACAACAGGCATAGTCACAATACCTGTAATATGTGCCCTTAAAACTGTGATTCATGATGTGACAAAGAGCAGCCTCCCAGACTGGGGGGGGTCTCACTCCCCCGAAGTCATTCTCAAAAATTGCATTGAAGATGAATTGGACCCTACAGGTAAGAGGCCTTTATAAGTAAGTGTTAAAAATCAGAGGCGTCCCTTCAGCAGTCTCACACTGTGTGCAGTTGTTTCCTTTCTTTTCTTAATGATCCAGAACTACTCCTGAATAGCATTCACTGAAAAGCACCAGGAGGGATTAAAAAAAAAGCTAAAAAAAAAAAAAAAAAAAGTGAAACTACAGCAATTCTCCAAACCTTGTTTATTGAATGTCAAGCTGAGAGCAGTTATTGACCCAGGGGGATTACAGTTTATTCAGGGTGCCAAGTAATTATAGAAGTGACATTAGATCATCATTTACACTCACAGTATAGTCATGAATGACAATGTCAGCTAGAACAAGGACAAATGAGAAAGAGCCCACAGCTGACAATATTCCCGAGAAGCATTGCACAAGGTGTAAGTAAATGAGGGTTGTCTGGTCTAGTAGCTGCTCGTTTCCATTGGAAATTACCACCTGCTGTTCTCAGTGGCAGTTAACACTAATATGAGAATCCCTGAGCCAAAGCAATAAACTAACAGCAAATGTTGTTTTCTGTTTTCTGTCTTTTCACTTAGGTAACAGATAGAGGAAATTACAGAAGAGACCTCTTAAGCAGAAAGCTTTGGTACTCAGCAAATGTACTCTTTTGTCAGGAAATTCTGTAATAGAGTTTTACAAAACTTGCAGTACTTGCTTAAATTCATACCAGTTATTAATTTGCAAGTCAGGTAGCAGTCGCCTTTGCATGTTTTCCACCCAGTGCTTTCCAGATTAAATTCCAAAATATGCAGACTCATCTGCTAGAAATATGAGAACTCCTCAAATCAGAAGTACTCTACTGGTCTCTGGCATGAGTATAATCTCATTGCCTTATATATATTCAGATCTGCGAGCAAAACTGAATATCCAACCCAGGAACATTCAGTAAAAAAATCTTTCTAAAATTGTTAATGTCAGGATAACCAATAGGACTTTTGATGTAGCATACCAGCTTTGCAACCAGGAAGGCTGAAGAAAATTCTTAGAGGTCATTAGGATGTAGTCTTCCACTTGGTAAGATGAGACTATTTTACAGATGTATTGCTAAGAACCCAACCCCAGCAGCTGAAAGACCAGTGAACATAGGAGAGAGGACCATAGGAACATGCACAGTAGCCCTCTCACTGCAGCTTGGACAGAGAAAGCTCTCTTTATCAAGGCAGCCAATTTTGCAAGGAAGAGAAAAAAAAAAAGCACTCTGTCTGCTTTAAGATCAAAGGATATCAAGAAAAAATTTTACACTGAGTTAATTTTTCAGCTTCTGTATTTTTGCTTTACCCAATCTAGAAAGAAAATCAAATACTGCCACTTAGGAAAGGGTACCCCTAACTAAAATAGCATGAATTTCACTTCCCTGCATCTTTAAATTATCATTACGTCAAACCTTCTGAAGTAAAGGCCTTTTTTTATAACTCCTATGGAAAACAGAACATACTTTTGTTCTGTACTTTTATATGGCAAGCTCTCCTCTATCATGTAGGATGTGTAAGATGGGTCCCAAAAAAAAATGGAAAAAATTAAGACATATAAGGAAGAAGCAAACTGGTCAGTAACTACCTTATTAGATGTATCTTTTTTATATTCATACTAATTTCTTCAGGCATAAAAGCAGTTAAATGCCTACCCGAAAGTTTCAAGCTGCAAGTCTCTTACTTACAACCCCATTTATACGTGTACTCTGTAAATATATAAGTGTCTGTACACAATCACGCTCACATAATTGCTAAACATTTACACATTACGTGTTTTACTTGATATATTCTTGTTAAGTTACTCCTATTCCCAAAGAAAGAATTATTGTTGACTAAATAGGCACTTGTTAGGCTACACCTGGAATACTATGTCCAGTTTTGATGTCTCCAGTTCAAAAGAGGGAGGTTGGAGTGAGTCCACCAAAAGACCAGTAAGGAACTGAAATAATTAAAAACTTGGTATATAAAGAAAGGTTGGCAAATTCAAGTTTGTAATGAGAAGGCTCAGCTGGACCTCAGTTTTCCAGTATCTGGAAGGAGTTAAAGAGAAGATGGAGATCCTCTCTTCATGAGGATGCATGACAACAGGAGAAAAGAATATGAGCACAAGCTCCTTCAGGGTAAATTCAGTTTGTGTACAAGCTCTTCACAAAGAGAAAAACTGAGATTTGGGATAGGTTGCCCAAAAGAATCTCTCTGTTGCCAATATTCAAGGCTTAATTTGAAAATCCTAATCTGAATAACGCCTTACTTTCACAAGAAGGTTCTAGCAGATGACCTCCAGAGGCTCCTTTGAACTTAAATTTTTCCATGAGTTGCTATTCCTCAAGTTCCCTTATTAAAAATGGACATGAAAATGTTTAGAATGCAATCTTAAGCTAGCTCAACCTACAATCCAAAGGCTACAATATTTTGGCTTGCTTCTGCATGTATCCTTGGTCTGAAACAGGAGCCAAGTGGTCAGTAGTATAATAAGCATAACTGCAGCTAGCTGCAAGGAATTTTTTCCAGGAGCTAAGGAAAAGGACACAGCAGTGGCAACACTAATGAAAACTAGCAAGTGAAATAATCAAGTATCTGCTCCACAGTGATGGAAGAAAAGAAACTATAGTGTAGTTTCCTGGTGTTTTTATGCAGACAGTGTTTCCCTAAATCTCTTTATACCCTCAAGAAAAGAAAAGAAATTAGAAGATATGCTTTTGCATTTAAAAAGAAAGGAAGGAGGAGGGAAGTGGCAGAGCAAAGAATAAGGAACAAGGATTACAATGTGTGGTTGGAGCTGAAACCCTGCTTCTATTTTCAAGCAGATGATCACACACTTGCTTGTCTTCTTAAACATAAATATGTTTTGAAGTGGCAATAACTATCAATGTCTAAACTGACATCAAGAACATGAGGTCCTTGTCTGGTCAGTATGTATGAAAACTCTACACCAAGAACAGTGCATTTAGTTTATTGCATGTATTTCAACACAAATAAGTGTTTTCTGCTGTTGATGATATGCTTTGCATTAACAAAATGTTTAAGACTGTAAAATATTGCAAGAATATAATGCATGAATTTTTTTCCAAGTGCTGTGTTTTGCTCAAAAGACAGCAGGATTCCTCTTGTATTGAATCCAACACTGTTTCTATGGTTCTAAATGTTGCCCATCATAATTAATTAAAAGACAGAAAACACCTTATAATGAGACAATTTGGGATCTTAACAATTGGTTACCATTAAAGCCAGGGTTCAATCCATCTTCAAAGCTCATCTCATTTGTGCATCTGATCTCAGGGAATAATCATTGCTTGATATAAAATTTACCATGACACACTAAAAACAAATAAAGTGTTGTAGTGGACATTGAAATGCCTGTTTCCTACAATTCAAGTATTCAAGGCATTTGTACTCTGAGACTTAGATTACAACAGTCATATTGTCCTAACAATTTGCCTAAATGCTATATTTTTCCTGCAATGTAACTGTAAAGTTAGGTTAGAAAGTAAGACATCCTCATTACAGCATAATTCTGAGACATAATAGTTCATCTGCCTCACACAATGCAACAGTGAGAGTGATGTGTGTGTAAAGCTGCTGGAAAAATACAGGTTTACTTTAATGGATATAGGATTTTACATCACCCTTGGCTACAGGAATTTAAGAACAAAAGAACAGTTCCTTCTGTAGGAATTACAGTGTTAGTTAAACAATAACCTCTCAATGAAAATCATCTAAAGTCTCAAGTCTCAAATTCTCATTTACTGACAGTGCTAGGAAGGAAGTCCATTACCTTCAGCAAAGCTGAGAAAGAATAAAATACTTCTCTTACAATATTTTTCTACTTTAAGAAAAAATGCAATAACATCACAGTTTATAAGCCAACATTGCTTTCTGGCTGGAATAAGAGGAACAGGGTTATGTTCTGGAGCAGGCTGGTCTCTAAAATATTCATGTTTGTCTGTTTTCTGACACACACCATGAGCACAAACAAATCACCATTTCTGCTAGGAGCAGAGATAATCTTTGCAAATAGACTTCACATCTGAAAGATTAATATTTTATTGTGGAAGTTATTTTATACAAATAGTCCTATAGCAACAAAACTACATGAAATTTTGAGAGCTTTTTCTCTAAATTCAAAATTTTTATTAATCTGAAAGCAAATGTACTTATATAGTTTAGTTTTACAGAACTTAGTGAAGTAACTAATTCTATTTTTTATATCTGTTTCTCAGCTAAATTCCATGGTCAAAGACCTATATTTTTTCATTAATCTAATGGGAAAAGAAATTTTTAGACTAATATGGGCAGCATTCATGGATTCTTATAAAGCCCAAGAAAGATAAATCATAAAGAAATTTCAGAGACATAAATTTTCATGCAACTCTAATGTATATCCTAAATTTCTAAATTCTTCCTTTCTATTGAAAAGATAAACAAAGAAAGTTTAATACTGTTGGCTCAGATTCTGCTGCTGAGTGTCTGATCACAGCTTCTTTCTTCATCAGCCAGGAGAGCTGCCTTGTTTTAAACTTCAGGACTGCAAGAGATAAAATGGCCATTCTGTGCTATATTTTCATTTAAAAGGAGCAAGTGCCAGCAGAATGGTTTCACAGGATAATATTTCCATGACCACTTGTTTACTGTGCAGTTATGGGTTTATGTGAATATTCCTTTAGGTCATATATATTGCATCTGATATATTTAACCTGGTATAGAGCAGGTATAAAATCAGACATGCATTTCCCAATAGTTTGGCATACAGGTCACACCTACTCCTGTATTTTGACAGGTAGATCAATTATTCAGTGTAAAAGGCAAGTTACCTTGTAGAAATCCTAATTTTAAAGAGGTTTGCACAGCTACATTGCAGTAGAAAAGTATTTCTTTTTTCCGTCCTAAAAAGCCAAAGTTTTAGAGTGATTGTATGTTTTGTTTAGGTCTGAGAGGATGCTTGTTTTCTTTGCCTTCTGAGGGTTGAATATCATCATACTTGCAGGTAAAATTGTGGCTTAAAAGTTCCATTCTGTTTGATTCCATGACAGTGCTGTTACTGATTTAAATAAAACTCACTCATATATGCTGTCATAACTATAGAGTTACACAAAGCTCTCAAAGATCCAAGGATTGCATGGGTTCTTTAAATTTCAGTATATTATATTTTCAAGATTCATATATTTCTAAGGTCTCTTTCCATGCTATCTTTAACCACACAAGAATGGAAAAAGAAGTAGTCAATCCTTTTGTTCTAAGAAATGGCATGTATTGCAATATTCAATTTTACTTTGTCTTCTGAAATGTATAAACACAGACAAGTCAAAAACAGACTAATTCATTTCATTATGTTGTTTGAGACTTTCTCTCCAAAAAACAGTTTATTTTATAAAGCTTATCCAAAGAACTGATCAGATTTTATACTAATCTGTGCAATCAGAGCAGTGAATAGTGATATATCAAAGACACTAAATGGCACATTGCTTTCCTAAAATGTTTGCATTTGGCTCAGGAAGTCTATTAGGTGTCTGTAAAGGCCTCTGACATCTTCTTAGAAGTCTTGTCTTCTTTTTTATTTTTTTCCCTAGAAGCCTTGGCCTTAAAAGGATTGGAATTATCCAATCCAATCCAATGTTAGACTGGTAGAAATGTTCCAAAAATAAACTTACAAATGTAAAATATTATCAAAAGTAGGGCTGTTTTAGGGAGGATATTGCATAACTAAGATAAAACTCATTCCACTGCTGTCATATATACGTCCAACATTCAGCCTCTGGCTGGGAACATGCTACACACAGGACTTCAGATGCATCAGAAAGCTTTATTTATTTTTCTCCTGTCTACCTATATAATCAAGAAAGCCATGGGATCAGCAATCCCACAGGGATTACAGAGGATGAGGTCCTAAAGTCTTGAATGTTTTTCTCTATTTTTTTGTTTGTTTTTTTAAAGTCTGATTGCTTTCCAGATTATTTTTAGTGTTTCTTGGAATGCAAAGACTAAAAGAAACCTTAAGGAAATTATCATAAGAACTACAAATAGACGATTCTGTCCATTTTCTTCTTATACTAAAAAAAAAAAAAAGGAAAAAAGGCAAAATTAATTTTTTTTTTATATTGCTGGTTTTATTTTTTGTTCTTTCTTATCCAAAATAATTTCCTCCTCTCTAGCCATATTTCTAATTGTTTTTAAGATGTATCATAGGCACCAAATATGTGCTTTGACATACCCATTCTCCCTCTTAATTATCTGCTTTCACTGTCTGCATATAACTAATCCTGATTTTTTGGGCTTTTGTAAAAGGCCTTTTAAAAATGGCATTTTAGTGCTAATGAGTCAACAAAGAGAAAAGTGTCTGTGGTTCTCAAAATATTGTGTTCAAATAAACTAATAGCTTTAGGGAAAAAAAACCTTATCAGATAAGTATTAACTGCACATTAGGGAACAGATGAAATTATGGGTTTCACTTGTCTTTTAGAGGGATTTTTCTAGATACATAAGGGGAAAATCTACTCACCTGGCTCTGATTCTGCAAGCAAGACAGGAGGAAAAAGCTGTTCCTGTTTTTTGCATTACACGGGCGGCTAAAATAATTTTTCATTTATAGTTCCATCCTATACATAAAAAGCCACAAAATGCAATAGGAAGCTTCATAAATACATCTTGGTTTTCTAGAGCATGGTGGAGGACTGCCAAACCCAGATTGTTTTTAAAAATACAAAATCAGTCCTTCTTTTTTCTCCGTTCTGCACTCTTCTCTCATCTCTCTGCTCCCACAAAAAATCCGTGAGATTTAAAAATAGTGCTATTTTTCTTTTTAAAATTTGCGTTGCTTACTGAACTCTCAGAGTTTATATCTTTGCATTTTTCTCCACACCAGGAGCTCTGAAACCTTACTGATATTTTCTAATTTTGAAATAGATGATCACTTAACTGAAGGAATTGCAATTTAGAGGGAGCCATGTGCACTGTCCCTGTCTCAGCCATGAAGTGAAGCAGGGTAAGACCTGTCCATGGAAGGAGACAAGGAGTTCCCTTCTCTTCTGACCCCATTTCTTGGTAAGGAGAGACCTCCACTTTCCACTGATTGCTAGGGAATGAGGCTTCAGACACTTATCCATGTTACTTCTTCACAACTTCAGATTCTGGGGAATACAGGAATTACATTGCTGTCACAACTTGAGGTGGGACCTAAGGCTCTGAGTACATAAAAAGTCTGAGCCTCTTCCCATCCCTGGTGTGCAGGCATTTCCCAACCTCACTGCTTCCTTCTGCAAAGTGGGAAACAACCAGCAAATGTCATCTTCTTTGTGGGTAGATTTTACCAGACCTTCTTCTTTTCTGTTCTCTATTAGGGGAATAACACATCGCTCAGGTATATCATAATTATATATTTCTCTTCTTTCCTAATAGAGAAATGATTTCTGGATGAATGCTGGATATGCTGGATGTGATTTTTTCCCAACCTATCTCTAAAAAAAAAAAATATTAATAACAACAAGAACATTAATAATAATAGTTTTTATCATCATCATCATCATCATCATCATCATCATCATCATCATCATTACTATTACTGCTACTACTACAACAATAATGTGAACTTAATTTCCAAAGAACTTTCGCAAACAATACTGCATCTAGACAGCTCTATAAAAATATGTTTACTTTTGGGCTTAAAAGCAGCAGCCGAGCAGTAAATAGAAGAGAGCCTTGTAGAGGAAGAACAAATTTGGTATGAGAAAACTGGGATAAACTGCAGTTTCTACAAAGACAGTCATGACATTTGTCTATCTTACTAGAAAAGTTTCCCCTTAAAAGCATTCTGGAAATTTAGTATAGCTCAGAAGGCTATACTAAATATACAGGGTAAAGACCGTGTGGAATTTACAGGAATTTAGATATGAGGTGTTAGAAAGTCAGACCATCTCAATAAACCTATGCATTTATGTCATTAAACAATGCCCTGTGGACTTGGATTGTTCTTGTATGGCCCTTAAAATACTGACTTCAACTTGCATGGAAGTCAGTTTATCACCAAAGGACTCATCAGTTCAGAAGAAGTGAACTCTGTGAGGAGCTGGGTCTTTAACAAACCTAAAGTGGACTAAGAAAGACAATAGTTTACTTGACTCAGTCAGGGATTTCACTTGGTGTCAGATCTTATTTCTTCATTTCCTTGCTGAGCACCTTTCCACCAGCTCCTGAATGATGCAGGCAATACTGAAGATTTGCTGGGTTAAACCAAGTGAAAGAATCCCCATGGGAGGTTGTGGTGAATAGTTGGTTCAATAACCCCACCTGAAGTATGTCATGTCTTTGGCAAATTGAAGTGGAAAGGGTTGTCTGGCTTATCAGGGACAACTATCTGCATTCATAGGGAACTCCTTCATTTATTTCCTTTCCTAGACCAAGTAAAGTCTATCTTTAAATTAATTAAGGTTCCTTTGTAAAATCTATAGTAAAATATATAATAAAATATAATAGGAGACTTTTCCAGGTTTCATGCTACTTTTTTTTCGCTACTTTCATCTCCTTAGTTATGGTTTCCTTCAGAGCTCATGCTCATATTTGGTTATTGTTGAATGTTGGCTTAAAATGTTGTGGTTCATTTTTCCCAATGATAGATGGTGAAAGGGAAAAAAATGGATTCTTCCTGGACATGTGATTGTGTATATAATTTTTTTCTCAGTGTAGAAACTAAGATAACTAATTCCTCTTTAAACATTCAAAAAGTACTCAGAAAGTCATAGTTTTTTGCTTCTATTTCAAAATTAGATTAGCAATTTTCATATCCAAATTTTTATTTACAAGCTGCCCCTTTTGAAAGAAACTGTAAAAATGCAGCAAGGATCCACCGTGATCTTTTAAATCCAGATGTTTTTAGAGTATGTAAGATGCATACATACATGTACACTGTCTGTAAAGAAGTTTGTGTCTTTGTTTATCATATCATCTGCTGTGCTATAATCACTTTTCTGCATTAGGTTTGTTTGGTGTTTTGGGGTTCTTGTTGTTGCTTTTGTGTTTTGGTTTGTTTGTTTTGTTGGGAGTCTTTTTGTTGTTGTTTGGTTTTTATGGGGTTTTCTTTTTTTGTCTCATTTTTTTCTGAAGACTATGTAAAAATTGAAAGAAAACTAAAATTGTCTTTTGAGAACTAACTAAAGTTAGTTCAACTTTTGCAAAAGGGGATGTATGCTTCAGAGAGAAGGCTCCAGCTCTCAGGAGGCTTTGTTTTTATATTGCTGAACATACAGAGCACAAAGAGAAGAACCTGTCCTCCTCTATATGTTTTCACTCCCCATGGGGAAAAGAGAAAGTTTCAAAACACCCATTTAGCAGCCTGCTCAGTCTTTTTTTAACTTAACTTTTAAGGGAGGAGGAAACAAAGGAATTCAAACTCATTCATTTGGAAAAGCTGATTAATACTTTCACTGATTTTGAAGTGAGGAATAATCCACTCAAAAGAAATGGGGTGAATTTGGAGATTCTTACTATCAAAAAAAGAACCAGGGGACATATGAATTCTCAACAGCTACTGTAATCCCAGGCTATTAACAATGGGTGAAACTGAATTTGCTAGAATTTAAATTAGCTTAATGTGTTGCTATAAATAGTTATAAATTTGAATAAGCAACTGTGTTACAATTACTACACTAATTTTTCTTACTTAGTGGAGGAAAGAAAGTCTTTTGTGTCAGTGGAGATGATCTCCACAGGACATACTTTACTGGACATCATTATTCTATTGAAAAGTGGGAGAAATATGCTTATTTATTTGAGGGCAATTCCCAGCTCCCTTTTAATCCCCAACATATCTCCACTGTATATTGACCCCACTTTTCTTTTCCTTGTTCTTTTCCTCTTTATATAGCTGAAGTAGCTTTTACTTGTTAAAACAGCCTTTTCAAGATCTAACACTTCCCTGATGGAGTTGATGATCTCTCTTTTTTACAGTCCTTATAGACTTCTTATTTATTCTGACTCTCTTACAGAAGTAATTTGTATAATTAAGTCTAGAAGTCTTTCCTCAATATTTTTCTGCCTTACTTGCAGTAAAAATGGCAGACCTTTGAACGTCAATACCAATAATTTTCATTATTCTTTCAATTTTTTTTTTTATTTTGACTTGTCCAAATAAAAAGTTTAATTTTCTACTACTTTGTGTTTCTTAGTTAAGTTAATCAACATGAAATCCAAATTCAATTTTCCATAGCATCTTCCTTACTTTTCAGAAATCGCATTTGTATTAGTTTGTAACTAATTAGTTCATATCTTGTTGGTAACAGTGTAAAAGACTTAAAGATCACGATTGCCTCCAACACTGTTAAGAACACAGTAGGGCTTTGTCCTCTGTAGCAAACTGTGCAAAGAAGCAACTGCTCATCTGCAAGCAACCAAAGCCCACCCCGCCAATATGCCTCTGCAAACACCTGGAGATTTGGACTGTGAGCTAAGCCACCTGAGAGGAATTTGAGATAAGAAAAAGGTGGTGCTTTTGTCCAGTTATCTCAGGTCTAAGGAGAGGTTAACAAGGCTGGGGGCCTTGTTAACCTGTGCCTGCTAGGAAAGCCAATTCTGCAGCTGTGCTGAAAATCAGCTCTGGCCAGGTCCAGTCGGGAGAGGCCACAGCCCACAGCCCATTCCTGAGCCCCTTCCACCAGAGGAATGCACGAGAGCCACAGTGTTGCAAAAGACAGTGTAAAACTCCCCCCTCCCAGGGGAAGTGCTTGGGCATTCCCAAGAACACCTGAACATTTATTAACCCATTGAACCCTCTGTTTTGCGAGATCCCCGCCAATAAGAACATCAGAAAAAAAGGACCAATGGGAAACCATCTGGACCCACTGGTGATGATATCTTTCTACTTAACCTGTCTCTCATTCTTTTTCTCTCCTACCTGCATTTCCGCCCCTTTCCTATTTCTTTTTGCCTCTCTTTACCTCATATTTACTATTAAATAAAATCCATAATATTGACTTGGCATATGGTCTTGTTTGCACCTTAATTTGGGTAGAGGCATCTCTCTAATAGTCCTAATAATTGGATCTTAACAAGCAGAGACAAAATCTGATGGAGAAATGCTTGGTTCTCATTTCCAGCAGCTCTAAGCTAGAAGCATTCATTCTCAAATCCCTCTAAGGAAAGGCAGAATTTTCACTGAAGACACAGTAGCCACAGTATTTACTTCTAATGCCTTTACCCATATCCAAGTCTATCTAAAAGTTGATTTTAGCTTTAGATTTTAGTCATATCTAAAGGTCTGTAGAGGGCAAGTGAATCTCAGTGCTTTGTGGAATGACACTCCTTGCATATATCTTGTTATGGCAACTATCTTTGGGTATTTATATTTACAGGAACATGAGATAAAATAAATAAAGATGATGGAACTTTGCAGTTAGGGATTTCTTTACTTCTGTAAACCAATGATGTGAAAACTTTGATCAATACACGCGAGTACAAGTTGATCTGTGTTATGTGTCAAAGTGACACAATAATTAATATTCCTAATAATAATCTAATATGTTTCTCTACTTGTCTATAAAGCAGTGAAATGAAGTACTTAGTCTTTATAATGTTATCAGGTTGTTTCATTCCTTTGTAAGAAAATCAAGGTATCTCACCTTCATCTATCACACAGGACAATTGGAAAGCAAATGTAAATTTAAAACCATGTAAAGGATAAAACCTAAATATTTACTTTATCTAAGAATTCCTTATACTGAAAAGACTAGCAAGCATGGAGTTCTTGCAGCACAGTATACGAATCCCAAATTCTTTTTTCTGAATGAAGGGCAAGTTCAAATATATGAAACTGAATATTTGGTGTAGCCTTTGTTTCTAGGTTCTATTTATAGCATGGACACATTCATTTACCTCTTTAAGAAATCATGATTTTTAATTTTCAAGAAGAGTGTTGATTCCAAGACTTCACAAGCCATTGGGCCCAGGTAATCAGCAGCAACAGGATCTAAGAGAAGTTTACTCTGCCTCTCATGGGATATGAGAATAAATTAAAATATTGGATTATTAAACAGTAAATTTATATGAATAACAAAATTCCTAATAAATACACATAAAAACTCATAAGAGCACACACACAACTCATAAGAATACATACTTTATATCTGAGACTCGATGTCTTGAGTCTCTTTTCATACATTTTGCCATGCAACATGACAAGTACTCATTTTGTTATATTGAATGCCTTTTCCTAAAAATATTTGCAGTGCTGTTGATAAGCTGTTCTGTTTCAGAAGAACAAGATAACTTTTAATATTTTCAATTTTCTCAGCTTGAAAAATATCCTTTCAGTTCATCGTTTGGATTATAAATTTCAATGACAATACCCCAGGGGTACCAAAATGCACAAATATTTTTGATTTTACCTATATTTTCCTCCTAAATCGTCACTTGCTTACATGAGTCAGCTAAATAAGCAAACCTTATCTGTCTACTTCATCTTTGGTAAAATGATTCCTTCTGTTAAGTCATTGGCTGCCTTTGTCTTTATAACTGGGCTCTGAATGTTTAACACCTACCTTAGGGGCTTCCTTAGGAACTTGGCCCTTACAATAATCACTTCTGGAAAAGAAACAAACAAACAAACAAAAAGCGTGAGATACAGTTGTCTCTGTATTTTCTAAAATTATATAATCATTGTACCTGTCTTTTTCTAGCATTACTGCCCAAAAAGGCATTTAAGTCTTCAGAGCTAAAGTTTTCTCATTTATGGTATTTTTATATAAAAAGAAATTGGTCAGTCTTGTGTTTCTACTCAATACCATTAATTCAGTATATTGTTTTTTAAATGTAAATAATTTTTAAAATTTTACAAGTTAGTGTTAGATGGTGATGAATTTACTCAGAAACTTCTTTTCTCTATGTCATATTATACTGGGGAAAAAGATGCTCCTGGGCACATCTTTGTGCGTCTGAATCTGGCCTGCAGAACTGTGCAGATTTCTCTATTACACGATGGCCAAAACAGTGAGAGAAAATATTCCTCTGAAGCCAAATGGACGGGAAATATTGCTGCAGAAGAGCATGAATTGGAGCCAGCACTGAGTTGTTAATCCTCAGAGAAGCCTCTGAATAACAAATAGATACATAATTTTCTCTGACATGCACAGAGAAAAAAAAAACCTACGCTTTGAACTTATAGTGTTGAAACCATGTATACATTCAATAGCTGAGCTACACAACACAATCAGTAAAATAAATAATAGATGAATAAGTGTTTGGATGGTTTGGCTAGCTGACTAACTCCTTGGTTAATGAATCCAGACCATTTAATATTTCCAAACAGAAGATTTTGAAACTGAAATTAAAGAGAAATGGGTCAAAAGCCCAAGTCATCCCAGCAGCAGTTTTTTTCATCAGGTCACCACTTTTGCATGTTACTCTTAAACATTTTTTAAAAATCATGTTCATATACAGATGTGTCCAGATTAGGAGAGTTTTCTCATCTTCTATTATGGGTCAATCTTTGGGAAGGAGAAGAACATATGTGATCTTTGCCTTGACCAAAGAATTCCCCTATCAGAAGCAATTTGTCACTGTGTTTTAAAAGGAGTACTTTTTTTCCCCTATTAATCATTTGACCCAGAGGTTAGTTATTCATTGCTGCCCTAATTAAATCTGTATTTTCCATTCTTACTCAAATAATATTTTTCGTTGTCTTTCAAGCTGGCCTTACATTCTGCTTCAGTGACATGTACACATCAGGGGCTGAGGTCTGTGGGCTAAAATTCCTTCTCATACCAAAACTAGGAGAAATTATTATTTCCACAAACTCTGTCTTTCAACCTGAAGGAGAGAAACATGAATTAGGTTTCACATTGACACAACTATTTTAAACATGACATATTATTTGACTAGATAAAATCTGTTGGCTTTCAAGTTTTCCTGCAAGCTCCAGAGAATGAAAGAATCTGTGGTGTCTTGACCTTGGCTGGCTTTCAGATGCACACCCAGCTGCTCTCTCACTCCCTTTCCTCAACAGGACAGGGGGAGAAAATAAGATGGAAAAGCTGGTGCGTCAAGATAAAGATGAGGCGGTCACTTAGCAAGTTACTGTCATGGACAAAACAGATTCAATCTGGGGAAAATTAACTGATTGGCAAATAATTTATAGTTTGATGGTGAGAAACAGACAAGAACAGACAAAAACTAAAACACAGACAAGAACTAAAGCCTACTCTTCCCCAGCTTAGTTTAACTCCCTCATCTCTGGCTCCTATATATCCTCTTTCCCAAGTAGCTCAGAAGGATGAGGAGTGAGGGGCTGCAGTCAGCCTGATAGCTTCTCTCTGCTGCTTCTTCCTCCACACACTTTTTTCCTGCTCCAGTGTGAGACCTTCCCATGGGCTGCAGTCCTTCATGGTCAAGCATGGCCTCTTCATGGGATGCAGTTCATTCAGGAATATCCATGTGCTGTGGAGCAGGCTGTGAAAATTTAAAAAAAAATACAAAACCAAAAGAACTCCAAAACAAAACAAAGAACCAAAAAAAAAAAGGAGAAAAACCAGAAAGCAAGTGGCTCAGGTATGGGGAAAGAAGCAAAAAGTATTTTCATTTAAAATGAGCAAAGAGCATTAAGTGATGGATTTGCTTGCCTCATTGTTTTTTGTATTTAAAAAATCACTTAAGTAGCCTCCAAAGTTATTTCTCTAACAGCTCAGTACAAATTAGCAAGTATAGTTTTCATTCTTTTCCCTATAATCTTCTATTAACTGGCTATATGGTAATTTTTCTAGTAAATATCCATATTTTTCTTCTCCCTTGCATAATGTACTCCATACTTTTTTTTAATATAAATATGTTATAATGGTTTCAACTCTTTTTTATCATTTCTCAATAACATAGGATAACTAGAAGATAATGTTGCATAGAGTAATCAAAAATATATAAAGGCAAAACTGGAAACTTCAAATTCTCTTATTATCTTTGACTACAACAGTGATCTCTCTGTTTATGTCATTAATACAAAATATTATGTTACCTCCTCATTGTTGTTTTCAGTTATTTAGAAAGATCAGAGAAATTTCTAAATACCACCAGGCTGATATCTAGAAAGAATATATATTATTAAATTTGTCTTGAAATGAAAAGTCTAGAAAAGGCTCTAGATGTTAAAAGCACCTCTCTTCAATGGGAGATATATAAAAATTGTGCTTGTACCCTGTGTTTGACTTCATAAACTTGAGCTAGCAGGGAAAATCTAGGAAATGTTTTTGCTTTTTCGCTTTTCTCAATAGTTTTTGTAAATTGTCAGATACACTTTATGAATGTCTATGCATTGAAGACAAAAGGAAAATTTAGTATGTGCACTTAAAAAGAATTTAGGCATGGATTTGCTGGGAGCCTAACTGCCCAAGCCTATCAAAATCACTGCTCATGAGCAAGTAGTAAGGAACAGCAAGAAGACACTGCTAAGGTTGGACTTCAGCTGCAGATGAGCTCTGAGAATTCAACTTTGAAAAATCTGACATGCCAAAATCCCATTTAACTTTTTCCTTAAGTATGTATTTTTCCAGATGAGACTGGGACGAAAGTCTAGACACCAATCTGGGGGATTCTCTCCTCCCAGCACCATTTTGGCATCTTCCCCATTTAAAGTCAAGTTCATCCGCAGTCTTTGAAACAGAGACCGAAACCTCAAATTCTGGTTCTTAGCAGTGGGCTATGAAGCATTAAACCATTTTGTGTTAGGAGAACCTATCTTCCCCAGCATCTGATGCCACATGGGAGTCATTATGCAAAAATGGAGGGTAGGAAAAAATGTTTCTTTGAGCCGAACCTAGACACCAAAGTACGTACTAAATGGAGTGAGCCACGATACTCAAAGTGGAGCTTGCTTATTTACCTCCTCATCAGCTGAATGCTTAACAGCTCATTTCTGGGATTAGTTTATTTATAAAGAAAAAAAGAGAAACACTGCATTCAAATGCAGAGATAATGTCTCAGACTTAAACTACAACTGCAATTCCAAAGTGAAGTTGAGAACCTTGGAGCAGATAGCTCTAAGCAGTCTGAATAAGTTTTGGGCCTTTCCTTCAGACACATAATCCAATGTATACATAATACACAGTACACAAGAAATCACTGTAGACTAACATAATGTCATACAAACAGGTAGTAAAAAGATAAGTCTTGAAATAAAATCTGGAATATCTGATGCACAAGCCTCACTCCTGCCAGAAAGGATTTGTCATGCATATTCGTTTGAAGGAATAGACTACTTTCTTCTAATAGAAAGCTGTGAATCATTTGCTGTTAAGAAAAGCAATACAAGCTGATAGTAAAAGAGAAGAAACAGATCTATGCTTTTTTTTTGTGTTTATAGAATCAATCATAAAATAGCATAGGTTGGAAAGGACCTTGATAGATCACCCAGTCCAACATTCAGTGGGAAAGGAAGCCGAGATAAAATTATCTAAAACTCTTTTCAATTGCATATTGGAAACTTCATTGTAATGGGGACTGCCGTGACCAGTGGTTCCAGGGAATGACTGTTTTCACTGTAAAAAAGCTCCTTTCTTATGTCCAGATGAAGTCTTTCCCAGTATAGCTCTTACCCACTGCCATTTGTCTTCTTTGCACGGTTCCTTGTGAAGGGGAGCCTCTGTAATTTTCGTAGTCATCCTAAAACTAGTGGAATATTGTGATGAGCTCCCTAATGAGCCCTCTCAGGCAGAAAAGACTTAACTGCTTCAGTCTTCTTAAGGCAGGTTCTCCAGCCCTTTGACCACCTTTGTGTCCCTCTTTTGGACCCTGTCCAGTCTATCTGCATGTTTTTTCTCTTGTGGGAACCAAAACTGGACACAGTAGTCCAGGTGCAGCCTCACAACTGCTGTGTAGAACTAGTTTACATAGTATATACCATTATAAGCACGTTTCTAGCCCTTTGAGTTCCTGTGTTGAAGTGAACTTGATGTTGCACCATCCTTGTTCACTCTGATGAGAAATTTTATGCTTTTGTTTTATTTTGTGTTCCTTCACTGTAATAATTAGATTTTGGATCCAACTGGGATTATCACATTGTACCTCTGTACTTTAAAGGTGCAATATTGGAAAATTACCAGACCATAAGAAAAGATGAGACTTACAAGAAGTTCTATTTGCAATTATATTAACTTTTGGTGATGCACTGGAAATTAAGAAACCTTTCTTGATGCAGAACTGTGTGTCTTGGATTACTTAAGACGCTGGGGTTTTTTCACTGTGAGAAGCTCAGCCACCCAAGCACTTCGCTGCATTTTAGTAATTCTGCTTGGTTTTTTTCATGGTTAGATTGTCTTCTAAAATACCCACAGAAGTAGCCATAATGCCATTGCCAAGTTAATCTAAAGGAGACTCCAGCCATCACCATCAGCAACTGAATTGCTGTAGAATAGAGGATACATTTTTTGTCCCCTACTAAAATTGAATACACCTGGCTTTATTTCACAGTTACCTAATACCACATGCTCTAGTGAATAACTGTTTGTTTGTCTGTCTGCACAAAGATGTGCATAAACACACACACACAAGTTAATACATGATAATCTCTCTTTTTCAGACATCTGCCATAATGATCCCGGATCCCCAACAGCTTCTGAAGTTTGTTTCAGTTTAGATAGTGTTCAGTATATTGAAGACACAAACACAGTCAGAACTTTGTGTGCCTCTGGAGTCTGCAAAAGGCAGGCAGCTGCAGCTTTTTCAAGATGTGCAGTACTTCCTGCTATGGGGCCCGATTCCCTCCCAAGAGCTGAACATGAATAAGAAGTCAACTTCTGTAAACAATTGTTTCTTCCATAAAAAAAGAAAAATTAGCATCAGCCTTAGGGATGCAGTGGTCTTGACCAGAAAGATACTCCTGAAGAAAATGCAACCCAACAACAGAGATTACGACAATGACTTCAAATTTCTCTACTCCCTGCACCTTCATACTTTCACATCTCATTGTGATAATATAGAACTCCTAATATTTTTGAAAGCTGTATGCCTGCTGCAGAGACCTCCTATCACACATTTCTAAGATCAAGAAAACAGGATAGTAGTTTTGAGGCTACACTGTTGTAAGAGTCTTTGTACTTTTCTGTAGAATATCCAATTGATCTACACACTGCAAAATTATCCTGGCAGATGAGTGAAGTGTTGAGGAGTTAGCCCTAATTCATCTCTCTTGACTTATGCAGATAACTTAGGCCTAGATTTACCTTCCTCACTCCTGTCTTGACAGACTTCTCTGATGTGCTTGAACGAGGGCCTTGGCCTTCCTTGGCTCTCTCTGTAGTCAAAAGGAAATGTAACTTCAATTTTCTGACTCTTTCAGTATTAGTGAGTTGGAAAATAGGAGATTAAGGTACCTAAATTTTATTTTATTTTCCTCAGGTAAGTGCTTTAAGCAAAGAGGATTAAATGAAATCTTTGGAGCAAAGCAGTAATGGAGATCCTAACTGTTTGGTGTTCAGTGCCAGCTAACTGACTCTGTTATGTAGAATAAAATGCTTTTGGAGGTTTCTTCAGAATTCTTATGCTCTTAACAATGCCCTTCCTAAAGCAAACTCAGCTCCCAAGATTGAGCAACCAAGTTGGCCAAGCCCTTATGAGAAGCCATACCTCTGTCACGTGGTCCTTGCCAGTTCTGCACCTTCAGAAGCCCTTCTGGGTGTCTTATATCCCATGGGCAAACCTAATTGTTGTTTTGGACATTGAGGGTCCATGTTTTGGACATTCAGGAGGGATGGCATTACACAAATAATTTAGCTTGAATCTTTACTTCTGGGCACTTTTCCAGATACTAAACTATTTGAGTTGAACGCTCTACTACAACTGGGACACTGAAATGGCGGGTAGTGAAAAAGGGATGTACCTAAATGTACTGTGAAATGTGACTGTAGCCAGCAGACAGCATGGAGGCAGAAGGTCATCATGGAGATGTAGTTTCATTTGAGCATTCCTCATCCTTATGATTTTTGTAAAACAATGAAAACTGTCCAACCTTCACATGTAACATTCCTTTAAGTGTACAGGTTTTTTGTTTTGTTTTTTTTTCTTAAAATAATTTATATAAGTTTCTGGACATTAATTGAATTTGAGTCAACAGTGTTACATTTACATGGGAATCACAGAATCATAGTAAATAAAGTCCCAAGGGGTCATCTAATACATCCTATTACTCAAAGGCAAGATCAGCTATGACTAAACTATTCTTGACAGATTTTTGTCTCACCAGTTCTTGAAAACTTCCAGTGGCAGAAGTTTGCATGTTCTCCCTTGATGTACATTAGTTCTCTGCTATGCCTATAGCTGAAAAGGTATCTCCCAATTGCCAACCCAAATCTTTCTTGCTGTCATTTAAACCCATTGCTTCCTGTTCTATCTGTGAGGAATAAATAGAAAGCTTATTCCATTCAAAAATTTTTGGGTACTAAAAATTATAATTTTACTCTCTCTGAATGTTGTTCAGATTTATAAGCAGCATACCTGTTAATCTCTTCAGCTATGATGCCTTCCACTTCTTCTCCATACATTATCAGCCACCTTTTCTCAGAAAACTTTGCCAGATTGGCCTGATACAATTTCTTCTTGACAAGTCTGTGCTGGCTGTTACTTCCCAAATTATTCTTTAGAGTGTTAAAACCAGATTTTAGTTTGGTTGGTTGGTTTGTTGTTAGTAGTTTTATAAATATAATGATTTTCTTGTCTATCTGTATGTTTACATAATCTATATTTATCTATACCTTTATGCTACTAGGAACTCTGAATGTCTGATCCATAATTTTCTGGTTTGTGCTACCTCCTACCTCTCCTTTTGCAGAGTAGTGCTCTGCTTTTTCCGAGTGTCCTGAAAGTGTTCTCATAGATAACTGCAATACTGTTTGAGCATGTTTCAGACACTCCTTAGGGGTTCTAGACTAATTTTTTTTGTTCAATTTAGTTTCAACAAAACTTCTACAAGGGGTCTCTAAGCAGTTTTTCTATATTGAACTGAGTTCTTATCCTGCTGTGGATGAGGCTAGTTCAACCATCTGACCACAGCTAGTGTTTTTCTAGTGAAACTTAGAAACAAAACCTCTCATATCTCAGATCTTCCATCACTCTTACTTTCATTCCTCAATAATGTTAACTGTCCTGAAAAGCAAGTAATCTCCTCCTTCTAATGAGGTGTTCACTATCTCAGCGAGGAATGAACATTTTCCTCATTGTGCATAGAAATCTGTGATGATTTTTAAGACATATGACTTTAATAAGCTGATACTGAAAATCTGAGCTGCCTCTTATGCTTGCTGACTGCCAAATGTTCCAAATGTCCCCAGACAACATACCCAGCTTTCTTCTGACAGCTTGTATAATATATGAAATATTAGCCATAGAAAGCACCATGTGACATCAAAAGTTATTTTACAGTATGAAAATGAACTAAATTAAAACTCAAGTTTAAAAAGGGGTATTTGAACATTTTATTCATTTCAACATTTCTATGAGCAGCCACCTGTATTTTCTGATGTGCCTGAAGCTCTGAAAGGCTCCCTGTTCTGTTGCAGTGGAATACAATGCAAAGTAATCAGCTGATGTTTTAGTCAACTCACATACTCAGTGAGGGACAGTGCCTGAGAACCTGATGGATCATGGGAATCAATCTGACTAGAGGATCAGAGTTGTCTTCCTTTTCCAAGATGAATAATGAACTCAAACGTCTGCTGACACAAAGCCCGGGAAACGAAGCAGCAAACCCTCTGTGAGAATGAGGGAAACATGGCCTTTGTTTGACCAAAACATTAAGTTCACCTTTTTTAACAGTACCTTTTTATTCTTTCTCAAAGTGCTGTCTGGTCTCTATTGGACCCAGAACCAGAGAAAATAGGCATAGTGGTTATCCCTGAAGACCATTTTGAGATACTAATTTTACCTTTCTATTTGTGTTTCTTCCTGATCTCGCCAGAAAGATACATTATATAAATCCAGTGTTATTTATTCTGTTTAGTACTTGAAAGGGGCTTAAGTCAGAGCACAGAAGGGAAAAATTTTCAGTCATTTTTGGTTTATCCGTGCTGCTTTGTTTGCCCAAGACTCATCATAAGAGATGTCTAATTCTTTCTTTAAAAATGCAAGCGGGCTTGTAGATCCTGATTTAAAATTAAATTTTCAACCAAAGTTCAGAAAGATGAGGTCCCATTTAGGAGGGGAATTTCATCAGAGCAGCGTTCTCAGATATTAATTTTACGGCTTATTGAAAAACACTTCTTTGAAATCTGACAGTGTTTATGCAAAATTGCTTTCCCCAGTGGATGGGTCATATCTAAAATATTTAACTTCTGTCTACTTTGTATTCATTTAGGATAAACATAGTGTGTGGTACAAGTCTTGATTTTATTTTATTTTTTCTGTGTTCAAAGACCTGAAGAATTCACTAAAGATTTATTTTCTGGGAGGAAAGACCTGCTTTTCATCATCTGGTTACTCAGGCCCCATAAAAACTTTCAACGCATGACAGAATCTCAACTCCTAATCTTTGTTGGCAAGGTAACATCCAAATGACATAAACCATGGTTCTTTGGTGGTTTTCAATGAAAACTTAAGTGGTCTATATTAATTATACATAAACTAGCATGCCAAGACTTCAATGATACTGAAAACTTGCTGCAGCAAAAAAGATTTCAGACACAGAGGGGAACATTCAAAATTCACTGACAGGGTTCAGCACTCCAGAGTAGATTGCAGTGATCCCATGGATATACTGTCTCAGTATATATAAAAGGCAAGATTTGTAAGATTATTTTTCCAAAACTAATTAAACACAGTGAGTTTGAAATTTGCTGACAAGTGCTGAAGTTTGATGGTCTCCATTCTTTTGGTGCACTTCAAAAAGCTGGCCCTGAAAAGATTTAAATAGCAGCTTTTTCAGTCCTTTCTATGCTCAGCCAGTCAATCAAATTTCAATTGGTGGCCAAACTGTGAAGCAGGAACTGGATATTGTGTGGTATCAGCAAAATCAAGATGGAATTGATGGTATTATAAGGATATGGAGAAACAGGGATCTTGGACTTGGGGAAAAAAAGCAGATGAAAGTAGATATGGACTTAGACACTGAGGAATAAGAAAGGGTGTAGAAAGGCATAGAATCAGTCATGTAATGAAAGGGACACCTGAAGGAGTAAGAAATATAAAATATATTAAATAATAGCTGATAAAAGAAAAAAAGAGGGAGCAACAGAGAAAGTTCTGGTACAATCTGGGGAAAAAGGGCATAGTAGTCATGTAAACTGTATTAATTCTGCTAAATATGGGACATTATAGTCACCTGGCACACATTGTGTGAGGCAAATTAACAATTAAATTTTTAGAAGGTATCTGTTAATACTGGTTTTTTCCTCAAGACATTTCCAGTTTTAAGAAGTAATCAAACATTTTTGTTCATTGAGTGCATTATCCATCATGAAAGTATTTCTAAAGTTCATGGAAAATGTAATTGCAAATTTATACAGTTCTAGATTCAAACAAAAAGCAGAATTCTAATTCAATTGCTGAGTTATCAGGTTCAAAGGTCACCCACAAAAGGTCCTGAAGACTGAGGAAATGAAGACTAAACAACAGGCAGTATGAAACTGGCATGGGGAGTAAGGTCATGCTGATGGCTCATGATGTATGTCTCATCCAGCACATAGTTATATAACAATTTATACACTAGCAGTCAAGTTAAAACCAACAAGAATACACAAATTAGAACACTTATTTTCTGATATGAAAGTAGGATAATACTGCTCACTGTATATGTAAAACCCATCTTAATTTATCAGCATTACTTCCTGTTTCAGGCTATTAATCATGTGAGGCATCAATTGATTTGACCATTGTTTTACATACCTATGATATTTACTTAAATATTTTCAGTGGCCCTCTTCCTGACTTGAGTCTTGGTTTTATTTGGAGCTGTACAGAGTTCAATGCCTGCAACAAAGCATTTCCAATTTAATTGGAAGATAAAGGGATAAAGAAAGAAAAAGTGATCACACTGTATATTTGGGACAGGAGCTGAAATAAGCCCAGTATCCTGATTTCACAATGGCAAACTAATGCTGCCTGTGCTCTCTTGCATAAATCTTTGCCCTGGATACATTCTTTATTCTTTCAACTGTTCAGTGTAAAGTCCTGTCCTCCTGCACTGGTGATGCTCTTAAGGTTTTCTTCTTTCTCTGAGAGATGTTTCCTGGATGTCAGGAATGGAAATTGAAGCAGCAAAAATGTTTTTGCACACATCATTGCTGCTCAGTCATTTTAGCTCCTGATCTCACCCTACTCAATTAAGAAATCCTTAGAGCCTCCAGATAGCATCTGACTTGTGAAGTACTGGGTGCTTTCTGCTTCATTTGCTGTTCATAGTGCCTTAACAGGAAAGCATGCTTCACAAATTAGGACGACTGTGGAGGCTGTTCTTGTGTGTCTATACGCACACACAGCTCACATATCCATGTGCATGCACACGTGCATGTACGTATACACACATATGCTACAGCTCAATTCAGTCTGTCTCTGCAGCTTGATAAAGACACAAAGTTTAGCAAACAGTTTATGTTATTTATCAGAACTAAAGGTAGAGGCACAATAAATTCTGTGTTTATGCACTTATGTGTAAAAATACGTTTTAATGCACAGAGATATATCTGAATGAGTAATGTATTTTCATATGTGCGTGGGTGTGTGTCTAAATGCATGGGTATGCACTCTCTAGGCACAGCTGATGGTGTTTGGGTCCAGCAGACACTTTAAGCTTTGAAAGAATGTGACTAAGCACAGAAATAACTGAGATGTAAAACTCACTTGGGGAGGGAAGAGGGATTTTTAATTTTTTGTTTTAGTAGCTAAAAATGGGCTCTGTTAAATGAATGCAGTTATGCTGTGAATAAGGGAACAGTGAGCTGAATATAATTCCAAGCCACATGGCAGACAATGTGCATCCCACTGAGGAAAGTGGCAACATTGAAGGGCTACAGCATTTTTATCCTACCTAGCAATTATCTGGTTTTGGGCTTCATGTTACTAATTTCTCTTTCTACATCTCACCCCTAGTCTCATACAGTGGATAAGAACTCAAAGCAAATGCTTTCTCCTTTGACCACATTATTTTCTTCAAGAGCCTTACACAGAATAAAGGGTAAATAGAGTTTATCAGAGATAATATTAGAGCACTGAAAACAGAAAAAACATTTTCATGTAAGGTTTTGTTCCTTAAACAGTGTGGCAGCAACTTGGCAAAATACAGTGATGGCAGGAGGCAAGGAGGGGACATGTGCCCCCATGTTTGCAGCAGGTTGGCCTCTTGCTGGATAGGTGAGCTGCCAAAGGTTGATCACACAGAGCAGAAGTGCAAATGACTATTCAGTTGCAGCCCTACTGCACTAATGAGAACCCAAAGGCCACCTTGCCTGGAAACTTGCAATTATTGCTGCTGGATCAGGCCCCAAAAATGCTGCTGACACAATATACTTTAAATTACATGTTTATGTTCCAGGAAATGGCTCCTCTGGAGAAAACACTGAACTGACCTTCAGACCATAAACCCACATCCTCTTGCCCTTGGTAGTGATGGAATTAATCCTCAGAAGCCTTTTTAATCTTACTGTTCATCTCACATTTTACTCTTTCTCCTTTTGAGAGCTATGGGATAACAAGGAGGAGTTGGAGAAGATTGAAGGTGCGACTGCTGGTAAATAACTCTGATTTTTAAGAAATTAGTTTTGAAGAAAAAAGGAAAATTCCAGTGAAAAGGGACAGCTCACCTTCCTGGTTTTTTTCTGTGCTGAAGGAAAAACATAGCAGTCTCAGCCTTGGACATCCTAAGAAAATAAGAATCAGCTCAGCTCAGCTGAGTGCAGAGCTACTTCACCAGCAGAATAATTTTTCCTGAGCCCTAAAGTACACAAATTCCTTCCCTGTCCTTTCCTTCATTTTCCCATGCCTGTTATGAGATTAATCTCTTATGCTTCTTGTTCCTTTATATCTCATTGTCCTGTCAAATCAACATGACAAGTGCAATATTTCAGTAACCACTATCGATTTTGCTTATTAGGCTAATTTTTAAGTGTTTATTTGTGTTTTTTTCCAGGCATTTCCCAAGTTTCCATTCCTAGAGATGGGTCAGGAAAAACAGAAGTTGCTTATTCTTTTTCTTTATGAAGAATTTGAAATCTATTTTACTCTTAAGGGAAACATATCTTCAGATAAATATAGCACTTTTTTTCTTCTAACCTCCTATTACTTTTGGAATTATGAATTAATTCTGTATCTCACACTGATTCTGAGCAGTAAGATCAATAAAAGAAAGATGAGATCCTTGAATTCAGAGACATATTTATGGTAAAACTAGGAAAAAATGCCAGAGATATTAAAGCTTTTTTTGTTGCCCCAGTCACTAAATCTAAGTCCACGCCAGTGTTCACTGGGAGCAAAAGTTGTTTAAATCTGAAAACTGTAAGCAGCAATGATCTACATGGAATCACCGTAAGAATGGTATGTACACCTAGTAGGGAGTACTGTCCTAGCTAATTAGGCTTCCCTCTCATTTGGGCTAATTAGCTTGCACACTAAAGTTATGTCCCTAAGCTATTTCCAGCTCTAGACCTAACTTTGCAAGCCAGTTTGGAGAATTCTGCCCCATGGTATGTTGCACAGCTTAAGTACTGCTTGCAACACCAAGGTATATAGCCAGATACCACCTCCTTGCTCTTCTACTTCAGGCATCAGTGTACAGCCCTTTGGGGGGTTTTTGAAAATCCGTTCTTGGGAATGCTGCAGGAAATCAATGGAACCACCTGTTTGGCTGTCTCTACGGACAGAGCTTTACACAAGGTGTGCTACTAAAACGTAAATAATGAATAAGGTTCTTTCCCTGTGGACTCACTTGTATGACCTACTAATGTCAAAGTGTTTTTAAGGATGCCTTTGTTGTGTATGTTGTTTAAAAATTATACAAAGGCTGTGTTGAAAGGCAAAGTTGCAGTTCAAAAACTAAACTTAGCCAATACTAGAAGTAGTTTGGGTTTTTTTGAATCTGAATTTAGCTTTGTCATCAAGTTAACAAGGATCTTTAAAATGCTCAGAGGAAGAGTTGTATCAGGCAAGAGAAAAAGGCAGACTAGAATAAGCAGACAAAAGTGGATATCAATAAAAGTATGTGTGTACATGGACATACGTATATTTATACGTGTACGTAAACTATAGGTAGCATCTGTAAAATCAAACTACAAATTGTAATCTTGGCCTGTGTGACTCCTGTTAAGGACAATCTGCCCAGTAGAATGAATGGTGCAGCAGCAAAAGCAGTCTTACAGATCTCCAGTCACTTGGAGTGATGGAGTAAATGCCTGCTTACCTATAGCCCTGAGGGAAGTGAAATCTTCACAGACTGTCTATATGAGTAAAAAGAAGCTGACTTCTTCAGTTGTGTTTTTATTATTTTGTGGAAGAGGTATCTTGGACTAGCTGACAAATTGTGAAAGGGTAAATGGAAAGATTCATTTAGGCCAAGAAAAATTTCTTTAAAGAAGATAAAAATTAAGTTCCCCTACCACAAAAAGAAAATACTAGCACCAAAAAAGTGTTAAAACAATGCAGAAGCAGAAACATATTCAAAAAAGAAACATGAGTGCAAAAGGATTTTCTCCTAAAAAATTACCATTGAAAGTTTCTTGCTGCTCTGACTGGAGTTCAGCATTTTTATTTCTTTTCCTGGTACCAGTTGCTAAGAATTATCAAAATAAAAAGCAGACTCTTCTTGACATCAGAAGGGGTGAAATCCAGCTCTAAATTGTTGCCCAAAATTTCAGTGAAATCTTTGGCTGTGGCAACTGTATTCCACTCATAGTGCATAATCTGTACAGAATAAATAAACTTATTCTGTAAGTATTTATGGGGTCCTTTTGAATTCTTGTTTTCTGCTAGTGTTCTTTAAAATGCCAGGTAATGTTGTGGAAACCAATATCACTGTTTCACTGAGGCTCTAAGCAATGTTTTATTTCTCGTCTTTTAGTTTTAATAAGAGCGTGCTGCTTGCTGCTAATAGAGCTGAGTAAACAATCTATGTACATTTTATTCAATTACTTTAGTTCTTTTTCTTCTTATGGTAATTACCTATGAGCGGACAATGATTGCTACCATTTGTTTGTTCCTCCCAACTACTTGCTGATTATTCTGCACAAGCAACTTGTAGCCTGTGTTATTGCAAACTGACTACTTGCAAGTACTCCTTTGGGTATAGGTGTTTGGTTGCCTGAAGCCAAGTA
Source organism: Ploceus nigricollis (assembly GCA_013399945.1). NCBI lineage: Eukaryota > Metazoa > Chordata > Aves > Passeriformes > Ploceidae > Ploceus > Ploceus nigricollis. The sequence goes on from VXBC01001045.1 coordinate 218,625, forward strand.
CTTGCTTCTTTTCCTTGATTGGATGATCTACTTTGTCACAAAACACACTCTATTTAATAAATTTATAGCATCATCCTGCAACATGCTCTCTACATCAACAATGTGGAGCTTCATCATGGTGATTGAAAATTACATATTAAGTACGATCTGTCTCATGAAAAAATAAATCCTGATAAATATAGTCATTCCAAAGTTGATCTACCACTCTCTGTGCAGGCATTTATTTAATTTTGTTGTTGGCATTAACAATTAGAAGTGTTTCTTTTGCCTAGGTTCCTGTCAAGACAATTTCAATTGTCATTAGGGACTGCAAATTCATTCATAATAAGACATTAAGCATTTGGCATTGTTTCTTTACTGAATTGTAATGTTTCTTTTTAGTCCCTGGGTTCACTTTACATGGAAAGTGCAATGGACAAACAACTATGATTTGCATCAAAGCAAACATATTTCTGAAAGTCTTTTCAGGGCTGCTATCGCAGTAAATGTCTTCCCAGCCTTCTACTTATTGTAAACAACTTAATTTTTTACTATCTATATGATTAACAATTGTGTAGGGCGTTTTGTGAACCAACATTCTGAACTACTGAAAGCTAATTTATCCCAAAACCACTAACCCATTTTTAAATTACTTTGAGACTGAGTCATATCTGAAATACACTTTAGGCAATCTGGAAGATTTGGATCCTTAGGAGAGCATCTTGTGCAGTCTGGCGTAGCTGTGTATCAGTTGCCACTGTCAAGGTCACTTCTTTACAGTCAGCACCATTTGAAACAGGTGGCTGTTGAGTTTTTCTGATCATACAGCAAATAATTCCACCCGGATGTTTCATGTAATCTACCATGAAATCACGGCAGTAATTAAGCCATAGACATGAACTTTTTTCTCAGAGCTCATTTTTGCTGGTCAAATCTGGTTATTGGCTGAATAAACTTATTTTAGTTTATTCACCTCAGTTTCTTGTGTTTCTCATTATTTCATTAGCTGCTACCTGGTATTTAGGTTCCTATTTTGCTTGACAGCAGGTTAACAGGTCTGTCCTCTCAGTGAGGGATTGTGGCGACTGTCAGAAGGTAAGGGAGGGCACAAGGGGAGTTTCTGAGGAGAGGCTTGTGGGGCTGCAATTCATCCCTACATTGGATACTCTGTAGTGGATGCAACAGAAGCAAATCTAACAAGATACAGAAATTACAAAATGCACAGACAGACTATGATGCAAGACCATGGTAACTCAAAATTCTTTTACGAGAGTCTGTCAGCTAAATAATACCATGTGAAATAATCTGTCCTGACATAATATCTAAGCAAATGACAGTAAACTAAATAAAGATCTTACAACCTTTTACAACTAGTACTTGCCATGTTTTCTACTTCAGACCCAAGAAGCTATTTAAGTCCAGCTCTGGTTTCTGTTTCCAGACCTGGACCTCTCCTTAACAGTGACTAGAGCATTTACCTTCAGACTTCGGTTTCTCCAGCTGTGAAAATTATGTTTCTCTTCATTATTTTTAAGGTGCTTGTAGACTAATGAACGAAACTATTCATAAGTCACTGACTTTCATCTACTATTTGGCATCCTCTGGACAATCTGCCTGGAGATTGAACAGATTGTCCTTTTTCATTTAAGAAAATGAAAGGGATTAGGACAGATTTTGATATTAATTTTCTGCTGTGTTATTTTGAGGCAGAAGGCATGGATTTGAAGGCATGGACATAGGAATTTGGATGTTTGAATTATCCATAATAGGAAGTGATTCATAGTATCTGGGATGATCTAAATAAAAAAATGAATGTGAAGTTCACTTTAAGGAGGTCTTTGTGATTTTAAAAGCTGAACCAAGTATTCCCTCCCCAGAAAGATGGTATGTTGGTCATACATCAAATGTCAGCAGCAGTCCAATCAGAATGTCCTTTACCTGATGGATACTAATGAAGAAGAATGAGAGGCTAATGTCGAGCCCTGCAGTGTTGTCACTGAAAGAAGTAGATATGAACAGAGGCAGCATTTCTGGAGCAACTTTTAACTTTTGGTCCCACTAGATTTTAGATGGAAACTTGCCATGTCTTGGACTTCATTTTCTCTATTACCAGAGATTTCAGTAGCCAGACGGGCAGGGAAAATCTAAAGTTGGATGGGCAATTTTTAGAGGTTACCGATATGTGGGAAAAGATACTTTCTTTCAAAGGTGTTAGTTACACACCTTTGAAGTGGAGATAATGCTCAATGACACAAGACCAAAACATATCGTATTATGCATCATGCTTTGCTGTTACGCTCATTATTGCTGTGCTAATTCTTCCCAGGAAGGACTTGATTTTCTTTCCAGATGCTGCAAATTGAACTGGATTGTTGCACTCAAGAGCTGATTTTTAAAGTTTGTTGTTTTGTTTTTAACTCTTATCAAGCATCAACTTGCCAGAAGTACTGAGTCTCATGAAATATAATTCAGCTGATAAATCAAATGAACCTGGGTTGTCATGTTGTAAGTTACAAATGTAAAAAGTCATAATATCTTCAGAAAGATAAAAATATAAAACTCAATAAACAAATTGTACACATCTTCGTAAATATTGACTTAAATTGTCTAAGTAATACTATAGTGGAGAGTTGTGTATGACTATTTCCTACCTTTGGCTTTTTAAGACAGTTAAAATTAGACCAACTATACCTGTTTATTGTGCTCAGGTATTCTGTATCCTGAAACAAGGACAAAAAAAGATGCTAAAAGGATGAATGCCTATAATGCCCCTAATTCTTAGAAAACTAGCTGAACTTTTAAAAATTAATCTTAGAACTCTTTGCTGTTTAATTGCCTTTATTACTTTTAACAAACAGTAAACATTGTTTGTCCAAGAAAGTTTGGAGGGATTTTTATTATACATATTTATGGATGGTATGTATGTGGGAACATTATCTAATTTCTGCAGAAAAAGAAGTATAAGAAAAAGTCTTCACTGTCTAAGAAAAAAATTTGGTTTCTTTTTCAACCTGAACTGTTAAACATTTTCTTATAAAATGCTGAAATATATCATATGAGTTATATTTCAAGTTTATCGCTGACCTCAAGATCTTCTTAAGGAGATATAGACCATTCATGAGGCTCTTGTGATAACTGCAAAATAATTGCCCTTCCTCTCCAAGGAAGAGGAGAAACAGAATTATGGAGTAGAAGGTGATATGCAACTAAGGAACCTTCTAAAAATACCCACTCACATAAATTTTCTTTATACATGCAAAGAAATGCCAAGATATGCAAGGCACAACTCTTGTGAAGTTCTACAGCTCGTCATAATTTAAGACACAACAGTTTTGATAACACGGTCAGTCATATACTGAAAGTTCAATGTCATGGAAGGGCTGCTTTTGAAATGCTATATCTTTCATTTACAAGAAATACACAAAGATGTGTCAACTAGGCATTGTCCATGAGTATAGTGAAGATGCAAGAAAAACATGATTCTGGTTTTTTCACCTGAGGGAGTTGCATTTTTTTCATTTTAACTCAAGACTGACAGCTGAGTATAACATGAAACCAGAGGCATTCATCTTAAGTCTGTTCAAGCTGAGGTAAAAACCTATACAGATCTCAGCTGTGTTCCCCTTGAAGTCAGTAGTAAAGCTCCCAGTGGTACAGACTTGTTGTCAAATTTAACTTTAAAACAAATGCAGTGCAAGGAAAAAAGTATACATTAAAAAAAGAAGTGACAGGGGTTTTCAAAACTGAATGGGGCAGCATTGCACTGTCAGTTAGAAAGACAAACAACAAGAGATCCTAGCCACTAATTTCTAACTGGTTTTAAGAATAGTGAGGTATCAGAGTCAACAACAGATTGTTTTCCTATGAATGAAACAACTGAAGCGGCTTTATAGAGGAATTCTACAGATCCAAATATTGAGCCTTAATACAGCAAAACAACTTATTCCTTTCTTGCCATCCCCTAAGCAAGCTTTAGTTAAAATTATAAAGCACAAAACCCTGTTTTTAAACTATGAAGTCCTGATATATAGCAGTAATAGCATAGCCCTGACTCTAAGTGTGGCTAAAATCCTCACAAGGCACAGTTGTAGTACACTGTGAATATCTGAGTCTCCATCACATATACCTTCAGCTAATTATTTTGTGATATATATTTACTTTACATTATTATTATGCATATTCCATTGCTGTTGCTTCTCCTAGCAGGATGGCTTGAGGTGCAGCCACGCTGGGGAATCTGTCTGGGATGAAAACTTACACTTCACTTGAACAACCAGATGGGGCCTCATTTCGTAATGCATTATAAGGCTTACTAAGCATGCCTTGGTTTTTTTCTAAGCAGGGCACTAAGGAAAAATTCAGACAACTTTTTTAATATTCCATTTGAAATGGTGTTCCCTATTCTACACAGATTTTAATTGGAAAAGGGCTTAGTTAATGCTGCCTCTCTGCATCTTCTGGCGAGATGCAGGTGCTGAAGGCCAGATTGGGATCTCACTAAGTTATGTTACTGAGTGCTGAAACCCCCACTCTGTTTGTTTCCACCTATCAGGAGTAGAGCTGATATTGCAATTCTTGCCTGCCAGCAGACTAATCACAAGAACTGAGAGATGGCCGTGCCCAAGGCAAAGGGCAGGAACAAGGTGCATGAGAGGGTTCTAACAGTCAGTTCTTCGAGGAGGATGAGCTCTTTCTACTTGTCAGTTTTATTCGCTCTCCTGACAACAGTAACCACAACAGTGGCTACCAAAGACATATTATTTACAGAACATCATATCCTTTGAAGGGATACAAGCCTAACCCTGACAGCAGATCACCTAAGACATATCTCTAAGACACGGGTTGAACCACCTTCAGAAATTAATCACAACAAGTCTTTGTCCCCACAAATACATCAACAGGCAGAAGGAAAACTTTCTAATTTTCTAGGATTTTCTAGGAAGTTATGGTTTTTGGGTACATTCAACATTCTGAATTAATTAATAATAACTTTCTTAGAGTTATTTATCAGCATACTCAGTACTTTAAATCTGTGCTGCTTTTACCAGATACACTTCTAAGTGAGATCTTTGGGTAGTGTAAACTGCATAGCTCCAGTAAAATCTATGAAATTGCAATGCTTTACATGAACTGAGAGTTTGATAGCTGTAAGCAATAAAATAAATTTAAGTTCTCTAACAGAATTGGCTTCATTCTTAGATTCCAGTTTCTGCAGTGAAAAGAGTTCCTATTATGAATTCAGGTTTGGCTCACAGCATGTATTTTATATTGCTCACTTAAATTTGTGGTTCCAATTAATATGTCTTCTGGGTGGCTCATTTGATGGTAAATCTGTGCCTAGTTTCACCTGTATCAATAAACAAATGCTTAAAAAAAATACACCTTTTTTCTGCCACAACAGGCATTTTTTCTCCTTGTATATGCTAACAAGTCTCATGATAACCTTGAAGTATGTGATGGAAAGAAAAACAAACAAATACATTTCTAAACTAGAGGAAGCTGAATTAATTCCAATTTTAGTACAACTGACCTTTGGAGTTTAAGAGAAAGAAACTCTTGATTTCATTTTTTTTTCCTTAGGAAAATGTTCACCGATCACTGATCCTAAGCTGGTTGAAGTAAAAGAAAAGTCTTCAATTGATTACTATAATTTGGGTCATTCTTTAAAGACTTAAGCACTTAACTCTGAAAATAAGCAGTACACATATTCAGATAAATTGTCTATGCAAGTTTTGGCAAAAAACAACACATTTCTGGAAAATAAGTCAGCCAATGCATTATGCTTGACAGGTCTTCATATTGCAAATGCTCTTTAGCTACACAGTCCAGAGAAGCATGTGACTCCAGAAATATGCATCGGATAAGGGAAGGTTGAAATTCACTGAAGGGTTTCATTATCTGCCCCACCACACAGATAGTTCTTCTCATTCCAAGTCCTGCTCCTCATTTTAAGTGCTGTTAGAAATTGTAATCACTGTGATCACTATATAGTTTACCACACTTTACAAAATATTTAAAACATCCTGTGCCTATTCATAAATAAACAATCCCCAATTCACAGCTGTTTTGGTACAGTTTTCTCCAAAGAGTCCTATATCATCTTTCTTTTTCTCCAATGCTTCTTTCATAAAGAAGTGAAAAGTATTGCTTGTGATGGGCATGAAGTTAACAATCAGATCTGCTTAGCTCTGTGGCAAAGGAATTGGACATTTTCTCTGACATTTTTCTTGCCTTCAAGAGGATTTTAAAAGGTGAGTTCTTAAGGGAGTCTGAGAGTCTCTGGCACTCATCTCCTTTTCAATTTATAATTGGTAACTAAAGCCTGTAAAGTCTTCCAAGAATTATCACTCTCAATTTTTGATACAGACTTGTTTTTAATAAGTGTAAGTATGGACTTGTTTCATTCTTTGCTGAGTTCAATTCCAATTCTCCCCAGAGAGTCTAAAGAAATAACATATTAAAAAAAAACATGAAAAAGCTTAAGTGAAGCATTAAATTTTGACATATTGAAGAATGCTGTCCTAAAACTGGAAAATTAAAATATTCATTCTGATTATAAGAATAATAATAGGAACAGCTGCCAATAATTTTGTAACTTCCACAATAATCTTGAGCCACCTCTGAGCATAGTGAAAACTGTTTGACCCTCCACAGGAGTACTGATTTTCTCGATTTGGAGACAGACTAAATAGAACAGGATAGAAATAGATCTGAAATTTCCAATTACATTGTTTAAATTTAAGACAAAGAACTGACCCCTACAAACTATATGACTAATTAAATAGCTATTAATTTTCTTTGTTCTAGAGCAAATCAAACCACGAGTGCAAACCTTCCTGATGGGTAGTATGGGACAGACTTGTATAGATTAAGTTCTGCACAATCTGGAGGAGAATAAAGCTTGTAGAAGTGGAGATACTTGTTAATTTTACCCATTAAAATAACAAAGCAAAACACTACTCAAGTTTATACTGTGAAAGAAGTTCACATTTAGCACAGTTCCTTTGTATGCTTAATATCAGTGATGTTATTCAGTTGGACACTGAGACGCGCTAAATTTAAACAAAGTCTTTTCCTTTCCAAATTTAGTGTTTTGGTAAGCATTCTTTCTTCTACTCACCTGTCATCTCTTTATGCTTTTGCGTACACTGTTTATCCACTATTTCTTTTTATTCCTTTCTACTTTTATCTCTGCAAACTTTTGACTTTGAGATGTCTTAAACTTTATACAAACTTTTCTTTATACAAACCCATTGAACATTACCTAAACTGGCAATGTTGCCTTTAAAGGAAATAAACTAAAGTCTAAGATTATTGAAAGCCACTGAGTATAGACATGCTAAAGAAACTCAGGATTTGCAAATGCTTTTTTTTCATTTTCATGTACTCATGCAATGGAAAAAGTTTACATTGCTACATGTCACAGATATGTCCTTTCCACGACCAAATGTCTTAACTACATAACTTTATACATTAATACATAATTAAACATTACACATAATTAAACACTGCAGAGGTAAACTTTCAAAGCATCAGTTTGTAAGTCCATCCCTTTTATTATTGAACCAAGCAGGGGTGGTGAAGAAGTCCTTTCATGACTGATGCTATCTTCCTTCATGGAAAACCAGAGATTTCTTCCTATATATCTAGAGTCTTAAATGTCTTAAATTTTGCAGCTTTATTTAGCCCCATTGTAAGGATTTGCTTCTATTAAGTTCCTTCACTTTACCCAACCAGCAACAGTCATGTAATATGCACGATTTTTTCTGTTATATTGAAATTTTTCCATACACAAAAGTTGAATTGCTCTATAAAATGCTGAAATAAAGAAAAAGAGCTTGATGTGTTCTTTCTTGCTCATCATATCATTTCAAGACTAAAATTATTAAATTGGCCCTAACTTCTTGTAATTGGTAAAGACATTTAACTTGAACCTTGTAAAGCTGGAGATCCTGTTTAGGAGGCTGGACTACAGTCATTACAGAGAATGTTCTTCTGTTGCTGTGTGAGAATATTGGGTCACATGTATTTCAATTTCCCCATAAGAAATTCCTAAAGCTTTATTTTTACCTCAACTATAAAATACATGATTGGGTTCGTTTGTTTGCACTTTGTTGGCAGTAGCTTTTCTCCTGTTTTTCTTGTAATAATAGTGGGAATTTGTTATGTCCTTCACCCTAGGTATTCTCAACGCTTCACTGCCGTTCAGCATGGTTGATGGCAGCAAAGCTTATGTCATGCCTGTAATAGACTGGAGTCACAATTTCTTCGGAGCTCATAAGAACATGTACCAGGGAAGTATGTAAAACACTACTTTTCTGAATTGGTAGCATTTAGTAGACTGTATATCTTGTCCCTGGCACAGAAAATAATGTGCAAAGTGCAAAGCAGTAACAAACCAAGCCCTACATCTCTGGGTGGAAATAGTTGTACAAAACAAACACATTCTCTCACTCTCTCATGCACAAGCAGAGCAAGACCTCTTAAAGACTGATCTACCAGTATGTACCCTCAATGGATTCCCAAGATACTCTATACCTTAGAAACTTCTCATATTGATATAAAACATCTTTATCTGAAATGGAATTTTAAGTAAGCAGAAAAAAAATTAATGATGGAGCGTTTGTGCCAATGCCGCTGCAATAAAACAGGTTTTGACTGTCTTAGAGGATAAGCAGGATGTTGTCACTCACCCTTACCCTGTTTTGACCTGACACTTTTCTACTGATTTACATCTGTGCAGAGCATGTTGATTTTCTGAAGTTTTTACTGTTCACTGATGAAAGCAAATAAAGATTTAAAGTTAAGTTAGTGCTTGTCCAACTAGATTCCTGAAGGCAGTCTGTAGCTTCTAAGTGGGTCAAGTCAAAACTTTGCTGGCTAGTCATTGACTAAACTTGGTTCAACAGACATAAATAATAACTGAATATTTTTCTTAATGCCCTTCAGTATAATTGAACAGGTGCCTAGTTTTACTATTCATGCCTGATCCCATCAGAATAAATTGAGAATAAAGAAAGGATGACAAAAAAGTGAAATTTTAAGGGATTGCCCCACAGGGAAAACTGTAAAATGCCTTTGGTAGAGTTCCCTATTGGCCTCAGTTCTATAAACTTGAGAGTAAAATCCTGTTTTCCCAACTTTGTAAGAAAAATTTGTACTGATTTCCTCTGAGTAAAGCACGGTGTCTCTTTCACTCCACCCTCCTACCCTCAAGTTATGGGTTTAAGCAAAACATAAATCATTGCTCTTATTTATCCAGATCCCAGTCAGGATTATTCCCCCGCTGTCCTATGCCATTAGAAGTGCTGTGAGAGAAGAACAAACTCCCGCTTGTGCTTTCATATTTATCCAACAAACCCTCCTGAGCTACATCCTTGCATACACTATGAAGTCAGGCATTTGTCTTTTTCACAGGACACTTGCCTTGCTGGTGGCTAAGGACATTACAAAGCACAAGACATTTCAAGCTGTGCTATTTCTACTTCCCTCTGGGAGCCATTTTTCTGCAGATAATCTGGTTTTTATGACTTATATTCTAGAAAAGTTTACATGTATTACAATGCTCAGAACATTATCCTTATATAGATACAAGAGTCATTTCTGTAGAGAAGCTCATTTAAGCACCTGCATTGTAAATAAAGTATTACCAGATTCTGCTTCTGAAAATAAGAAATAGACTCTACAAACTTAGAAAAAAATAACAGTGATAGTAATGATGAGTAGGTCAGATTTGCAGATTATTAACCTCAAGAGTGCTTTATTAAAAAGACAAATATTTTTGCAAGTTTAATATCAGGATTAATTCTTGAGTAGGTCAAAATTAAGGCTTCTGTTAACAGGCTTTGGAGAAGACATTTTGAGGATACTATTGTAAGGGTTGTGAAGAAAAACATTATTGTGATAGTTCAGGCCTCTGCACCCAGATTTGGGAATTTACACCAACAGAAAATCATCAATAAAACAAAGTCCCCTTCTGCAATGGGAAAACTGCACTTTTAGTACTTGCAGGCCTGAAAATAGGAATCTAGATCTCCACAATTAAAAAGAAAGCAATTTCATGAGCTTATAGTTAGAATTTATTTGTCAATTGGTAATTTAAATAAATAATAATAAATTTGTTTGCAAGTGTTTATAATAAGTGACTCATTGCACCAGAGAAATTGAAAAATGTGTAATTTATCTGATCAGTCATAACTTACCAACACCTAAAAGTTGAATACTGCAGACTTAAAATCAACATCAATTTTTTAATCAGAAACCTAATGGAGATAAACAAAGAAAATCAGGAAAAATATATTAGGCAAATTCTGATAGCAAACCCAAGGGCACTTTGACTTGTCATGAGTAGTCTGTAAGTAAGCCCTGTCTAAAGCATTTATCCCGTTCTTTTCACATTATATTTAACTTCAGCTTTCCAGATCTGCTCAACCACAAGAAGTTTGGGGTGTGTTCAGAGAAACATTGCATTGAGGTTTGATTTGCAGAAATTAACTCTTTTCTAAGGAAAACTTCAAAACTGTGACATCTGGTATCTTATCTCTACAGGTTTTACATTAAATGAAAGGGAAAAAAGAGCTGTAGGGGATACAAAAAGTTCTGGAAAACTAAAAATAGTGATCACACTGCTATGATGGCCTCTTAATTTTTTTTCCCTTACCATGTGTCTAGAATTTGTTTTCTCAGTATTGCAGTAACATTTGCATCATCTTGATGCCTTCATTCTCATGATAGCTATGTATCATAGAGACTAATTATTGGTGGAATGTCCTCTAATTCTTTATAGTCGTAGCCTGTAATCCTTTGCACATTCAGTATAAAATCATACCAAAATGTCATATACAGGCTTGTCCTCACAAATTTCTGAAAAAATTGATAAAATAAAGTTTTCTTTACAGTTGAATCTTGTTCATTTCCTTCAATTAAACATTTAGCCCACCAGCCAATGGTTGCAAGGACCTTGGAATATACACCACTTTTTTTTGCAGTGGAAGTATTCCTCCCTGCACAGTTGACAGCCTGTGTACTAAACATAGCAGAGTTGCAGTTTATACAGAAAATTTTCACAGTTAATCAGGCTACAAGGAGATAATTTACTGTCCTTTGCTTTTTTTCCTTCTTTTTCCTAACTGTTAATATACAGTTATGCCAGTCATTAAGCCACTGCTTGATTAATTTGTCCTGGAAAGAAATAAAACATTGAAAAACTGCCTTGATTAACTTGTTCTAAAAGAAAGAAAACTCAATAAGACAGGCCCTCTTAAGAAGTTGCTCAAATAGCTCCTATCTATTCAATCTTTATCAGTGCCAGTAGAACTCAGAAATATTTTAATTTATTTTGTAGCTGTTGAACCAAAAATATATTAGCTGTGGGGCTGTTCTTGCAAATTGCTGAACACCTCTGGGAGACATTCTGTATTTCAAGCTCTCATCATACCACTGGGAACTGAGAATGCTGAACAGAGGAGAAAAATAATGCAAAACAGTTTCTGCAAATATTTGCCCACATTTTAAATAAAATCAGTTTTGCTTTGTTTCCACCTTATTCTATATTCAAGCCTGATGAGCATTGGCAGTATATTGGCAAAAGTGAAGGATAGTATTTATGCTTGCTATACTAACATGATCATTCAGTCAGTGAGGAAGCAGAAAAATGATACACGCAGCCACCTAGATAAGTTGGCATAGATTATTTGCTCACAGTGCCGCTGGTAATAGTTCAAACCCTGTGCTGGATCCTTGCTAGGGATAGACCTGAGGGATTTTGGTTTTACTCTATGTTAAACGTTGCTTAATAGAATTCACAGAGCAAATGTTCATGCAAGGGTGGCAACACAAAGATGATAATAAGCTCTCATTTATTTATTTATCAGTATGATTCAGTAGGAAAAGAATTCAAACTTAAAAAACAGATGCTTTGATTACTGCAGCATCACTGTTTTCTATCTTGCTTCAATTTCCCAATCTAAAAAATGAGCATTTTTGCTGTTTTACAATAAAGCTCTTCATGATGTAGAAGTATCTTCCTATATAAAAAACATAATATTTTTATACTAGATTTAGATATACAATTTAGAAGTCTTCTGCATCTTGGATCTGCTTGGTCAGATCCACAGCAGACTTTCATACTGAGCATATGGATAATATGACATGAATAAAAAAGAAATGACAGATTAGAAAAAGAAAGTCAAAACACCAAAAAAAAACCCAAACAAACAAAAATCCCACAACACTTTAACAATGAAGGCAATAGCAAAATATAAATTGTCAAAATATAAAAATTTTGTGTTCTAATTTATTAAGAAAATAAAATTAATTAAAATAACAAAATAGAATACTCTTGCACTTTATATTCCTGATACATTTCTAAATATCTTTCCATTGATCCAACATAGAAGAAGCAGAAAAATTACAAATTTGCATTATTTTTACAGCCACAAACCATAAATACAGATTGTTAACACAACATGAGAATTATTTTTCCTTTGAATTTCCTGGCTTATAATTCCATTTGCTACAGTTATGTTGCTCTTTATTTATTTTGACAGAATTAATTGCATGTAAAAAGTTTTTTTTTTCCTCTTTACTTTTGCCTTCTTCCTTCAAACAGTTGGCTAATTAAGCCAGTAAGGCCAACTCACATCTCTGTCATATTTCACCTTTCCCTCAAATGCAGATATGACTGCAGGCTTGGCTTTTACCAAGTGATCCCAATTCAATTAGAGATGAATCTCCATATGCAACACAGCAAAGGGAGTGAGTGCTCTTATAAGGAAAGTAAGAGCAGATCCGCAAAACTAATGTTAAGAAACTCACCCTTCTGAGATGAAGGGCTCACATTCTGCTTACTGCATGAATGTCTTGTAGTTCCCCTCCTTCTCTTCTTTCCCCTCTTTATCTATTTGGACTGTCTGCAACTAGGGACAGGGCGTTTTTCGTGAGACTCAAGTGGGAAGGAGGACTCATCCAAGATGGAAATGGTAACCACCATTTCATCTGGACATAGCACATTGGAATCAAAATGGTTTGGGTTGGAAGGGACCGTAAAGGTCAATTAGTTTCAACCCCCTTGCCATGTGCAGGAATGATCCCTAACTAGTGCTACTTTATCCCTTTACACCACATTTGCAAAAAAATACAGCTTAACTGCAAAATTTACACAGCTATTGTTGCCTTCATTCTGGTGTGCTCCTGTCCCAGCCTACCACATCCCCTTGCCACCTGCCAGCACTTCCAGATCTTTACCACAACCTTCACTGAGCTGAGTCTCCCAGCCAGGCAGTGGTTAAATTCTCCCTTGACAGCGTTCATCCCAGTCAATGTTAGAAATCCCACCTTACTCTAATGGAAAATTTCCTATGAAGCATGTACACATTTAGTGTTCTGCCTTCTACTCCTGAAAAGTGATAAAAGGATGTTTGAGAAGACAAGATTTTCTGTGATAATGCCTGGGCAACATTTTCTGATCTCATTTGCTCAAGACTAAGGATGCTGGTCTTCCAAGTCACCATACACTCATTATCTGCTGGCATATAATAAGGAACTATTAGTAACTACACAGCAGCTTTTGTTTCAAGGTTACCAAATAAACAAATTTCATAAGTAGGCAGAGAACAAATAAGCAATATCTTCACTTCAGCTTTAGCGCCTACAAAAGGTCTTTGATCACTTTTCAAAGGATAAGCATCTCAGCTGAATTGATGTCCCTGGTCTTTAATGAGGAAGCAAAAATTGAAATAGTGGAGTGATACTTATTCTAAAATGTTAGCATTACTTCTTTTGATGGTCAGACTTGAGGAAATTATACATAAGGTAACAAAATATTCAAAATGTTACATCACTTGTAGAACATGTGACCAGCTTGTGCCTTTCAAGTGATTGTAAACATCTTTCATTTTCATTGCAGTAATACTGAAGAATCCAATGACAGGTCTAGAAACCTAATTCTGGATCTTGTAGAGATGGCAAAACAAAGAAAGAAGGCAATCCTGGTAGATAAGAGTTGAAAGAGAATCTGCTTTTGCACCTTCCCCTTCCCTTAATGTAAACTGGGTTGACAAGACTGAAATCAATACAATTGTTCTCTTTTAGTATGAAAATAAGAAAATTCAGACTTGAAAAGCATGCTAATAAAAGTCAGGGTGAACACACCTTTTTGCCCACATCCTACCATTCCCCTCCCATGTCTTGGCCTTGGTGAAATACATCTAATATGCAACTTTCCATCTTCTCAAAAACATTTAATGGGCAGAATTTAACAGTGATTATCCAGGTTAGCACTTGGGAAACATAGCTTGGAGGTAAAAATTAGGAAGAACTGCCTGAAGTTCACCACTAAAGTCTGTAGAGAGTACAATGCACAGGAGGGAAAACCTACCAAGCAATTTTAAGTGTTACTTTTCAAGTTCATTAATAAATGTAGAGAATTTTAAAAAGGGAATTATGCTTCCTGAAGTCCTGAGGGATTTTACTACCAACTGTCTGAAAATTATCATTTTTATAGATAAGCCAATTAAAGGGAAATAAGGCTTTTGCATCATACCATGAGTACTAAACAGGGAATTGAAAAGGATCGGTTTCTGCTTAATAATTTAATAAGATTTTGTGGTTTGTATTCTCACAATGGGCAGCAGAAGTGCAAAACCTTTTCTATAATTTCAATTAGAAGTGAGTTATTTATTGATGTGGGTTATATGAGGACAGGGTCCTTTATTGCCGTACGTAGTTTTCCAATAACAACTGTTTTGGGTTGAAGAGAGGAAGACTTTGAAATGGTGTTTCATAATTCTGCATAAAGGTGATAAGGAGGGAACCCAAATTCAGTCCTTCAGCTGTTGGCCAAGTCCTCCTGGCTCTGAAAAGTGCAAAAGCTCTTATTTTTCTCAGCAGGCTTTGGATCCGCCTGTTAACTGTCCCTCTCTTGCTCAGGCTGGAAGTGAACTTATGATAAAGGTGTCACCTGACATTTTAGTCTTTGCAAAGGGAGAATCCTGAGTAACCTTGTTAGTCCAAAATAAATTGCATTTGGGTCTTCAGGAGGTTTCATACTAAGAGTGCTCAGCTAAACTCCATTACTTCAATTAAGCTCTGACTGTGAGCACAGGGTGCTTTGGTGCACATAAGCACACAATTTAGATTTACAGTGAAGCACCCAAGAAAAATATACTGCTATGAGCAGAGAAGGAGAGAAAAAAGAGACACAGATGGAGGCAGAGGTACTGCTCCATTAGTATGCACAGAGATGTTGCCAGCCAGTCGAGGGAGGTGATTATCCGGCTCTGTTTTGCACTAGTGTGGCCTCAGCTTGAATGTTGTGTGCAGTTCTGGGCACCACAGTATAAAAATGACATTAATCTATTAGACCATGTCCAAAGGAGGGCCATGAAGATGGTGAAAGAGGGGAAAGTCTGGAGGAGAAGATTTATGAGGATTGCCTGAGGTCACTTGGTCTGTTCATCCTGGAGGAGACTCAGGGGAGAACTCATTGTGGTCTTCAGCATCCTCACGATGGGAAGAGGAGGGGCAGGTATCGATCTATTCACTCTCGACCAGTGACACGACCTTAGAAAATGTTCTGAAGCTGAGTCGGGGAGGTTTGGATAGTCTGGATATCAGGGAAAAGTTCTTCATCCAGAGAGTGGCTGGGCACTGGAAAGGCTCCCCGGGGAAGTGGTTACCACCCCAAGCCTGACCCCACTGAAGTAGCATTTGGACAAAGCTCTCAGGTACACCTGTGATTCTTGGGGTGTCCTGTGTGGGGCTAGGAGTTGTACTTGATGGTCCTGATATGTCCCTTCCAACTCAGCATATTCTGTAATTCCGTGATTCTATATATGTAATTCTGTATATGCCCCTGTACACATACCCAGATACCCAGGAAATGCTCTATCTGAGCATACCTAGGTTAGCTTTTACTGCTTTTTACAGTCTTTGTTTATGAATGTAACTAGTCAAAGTATTTTTGTGTGAAACTGTTTTTCTCATTTTTCACAGAAATGAGGTTTTGAATAAAAAGAATGTTTCGATGAAAAAGTTCTGTTAAATCTTCAAAAAATAAAAAGAAACCCAACCAAATAACAGATTTTGAGGTTTTTATCACTTTCTTGTATAACTGGCCCCAAATTCAGTTTTAAAAAAAAAGGAGAGAGAGAGAGAGAGAAAGAGAGAAGTCCTACAGAAAAAAAGTCCCTCTATTTTTCAAAAAGTCGTACAGGGTACAATAAGCAGGTAAACTATAGACACACTAAGCTTTTTAAAATAGGTTGGAGATTATGTGCATGCTGTTCTACCACCACAACATTATACCAATTCAAGGCTCCACAGGAGCATAAGCCAATTTACTTGGTCCTCATTTTTAGAATGACAGCAGAGCAGGATGTAGGGAAAGGAATCTGGAGGAAGAAAGATCATGTCCCTCTGTTCCTCCTCTCCACTCTACATCTCCTGCTTTCTTAACTGATCTGATTATTCTGCTCTGCCACAAGCATGATAGTGTTGTTTCTTAAAAAAAAAAA